>JAOTOM010003318.1:0-42500 GCA_034440615.1 Ashinkailepas kermadecensis
AGTCAACCTGAACATGAAGTAATATTAATATATGAAGTAATAATAACGAAACGAAGTGAACAAAGAAATAATCATACCAGGGTGATAAGGCCTCAGAGTAGCAGACAACTTAAGGGAAATTGTGTGGTCACTGGCCAGCCAATGGCACAACATGTTTCCGACGTTAAGTTGTGACAATTCAATGCTTAATATTTTACACAGCGATTATTTCATCCAGCTATGTATAAGAACAAAACACCATGCTCAAAGCTGACTAACTACGCCCATGATTGTGCGCGCGCACGATCATGGGCGTGGTCAGCAAGGGGGTTGCAGCCAATATTTTTCGGCGGGCCACTCTGACTTGAAAAAGCGACTAACGGCTAACCTTAACAAGCAGCGACTAGCCCGGACCACCATGGTGTCGACACCAGTGGTATTGCGACTGACACGGCCCGCCATGGTGCCAACACCAGTGGTGCTCTGGCTGACCCGGATCAGCATGGTGCCGACACCAGTGGTGCTACGACTGACCCGGCCCGCTATGGTGTGCCGACACCAGTGGTGCTGCGACTGACCCGGACCAGTGTGGTGCCGGCACCAGTGATGTTCCGACTGACCCGGACCAGCATGGTGCCAACAACAGTGGTGCTGCGACTGACCCGGACCAGTGTGGTGCCGACACCAGTGGTGCTGCAACTGACCCGGTACGCCCTGGTGTGCCGACAGCCGGCCGGTTCTGTCGGCCTGCCGGCGGCCGGCCTGCAGCGGAAGAAGTCGTTGCCGGACGCGTCGGCGCTGCCCGTCAAGGCCAGGGTGATGCCGCGCGAGGAAGCCAACCTACTGGCGGCCAGTCGGCGCGACGACGTGCGGCGTCAGGCCGTGCAGGCGGAACTCTACCGAGCCAACCCGCTGCTCTACCTGACAAATCCAAACGTCAAGGTAACCGTCGTACTGATCTACATGACAAATCCAAACGTCAAGGTAACCCGCTGTGCTGATCCACATGACAAATCCAAACGTCAAGGTAACCAGCCGTACTGATCTACATGACGAATCTGAACGTCAAAGCAACCCGCCGTACTGATCTACCTGCCAAATCCAAACGTAGCCCACCACAACAATGTAGCCCACCGTATTGCTCTACATCACAAATTCAAATGTCGAGGCAGCCCACCACATTGCTACACTTGACAAATCCGAACTTAGAAGTAACCCACCGCACTACTCTAGGAAATGCCAATGTAAGGGTGACTTACTGCGCTTCTCTGTCTGGATAATCTCAAGGTCAGCCTGGCAGGCACATTGCAATGAGCACACTGAAAACAATTTTACTCGAGGACAGCGGATTTAACCGATATTAACGAGTACCCATATCCATCGCCATTTTGACCACCCGAGAAAGGATAGCACTTACACGTATAGAGTGGATTGTTCTATCATCCCACAACGGGTTTACCCAAGCAAAATACCCCACTCAGAAGGATTTACTCTTGATGCAAACCCCCATCGCAAGTATATGGTGCTTACATCTTTATCCGCAAATGGATGGTGTATCCGATCTTGAAGTATACCCTCACCCATTGCCAGTTTTTCACCCCCTGCAGTGCGGGTAGACCCCCCGTGAAGGTAACGATGCACGGCGTTTCTCGTGCCGAAAATAAGATAACCTCAGTTCCTGCACCGCGAGTTTTCATGAATCTTCCAAATGTCTGGGAACCAATGACACAACATGCACCACTGCCGAAGTTTTCCCAGCTGGGTCATCCGCTTACTGAGAAGCTGCTAAGGAGAATAGGAAATAGCGTTTTGCACTGGCTATCGAACTCTATTATACTACAACGCCCCAAATACATATTTTCATGAAACATGGCTATATTTGTTTCCTAGATTGGAAAGAAAAGCAGTGTACAGGGAAGTATGTCGCTTTTCTCGAAATTGGATAGAATACCTTGAAAAGTCCTTTCTTCGAAATATTGACGAACGGAGGCATGTTTGCGAAACATCGCGGAGAGACTGTGCCCCCCCTCTCCTGGGGAATGACAGCTGAATGATAACGCAGAAAGGCGGTATTGAAAGGCACGTCACAGTTAACCTAACCTAACCCAACCTAAGTTATAGAAAGGTGCGAGGCCTGGCAAATCATGGCAATCGAGTACCGCCTGCGTGATGCTTGGACATTGGACGCGTTTGTCGAGTGTCGCAGGACTGGCTGACCAAACACCGCCGGTGTACTGCTCTGAGATTGGACGCGTTTGTCGGATGTTGCAGGACTGGCTGGCCAAGCAGCGGCTCATCATGGCGGTGATCGTCCTCAACGTGTCGTTAGCCGTGCTCTTCCTTCGGCTGCTGACATAGCCGACTGCTGTCGCCACCATTCGGTCCACCGCCGGACGAGTCGCACCAGCGGCGTCGTCAGAGCGACAGCGCAGCATCGTCAGAGCGGCAGCGCAGCATTGTCAGAGCGGCAGCGCAGCATTGTCAGAGCGGCAGCGCAGCGTTGTTAGAGCGGCAGAGCAGCAGCGCAGCATTGTCAGAGCGGCAGCGCAGCGCCGTCGAACGGCGCCAAAGCCGGCCGCGTCACCAACCAAGCGACCAAGCCGTGCCTTTCCCCTGTGCGAACCCGAGCCTTGCCAGGCGCCGACGCAATGTCGACCGAGGATGACGCCGCGCACTGGCGCCGGTTCAAGGACCTCGAACTTGTGCCTTTTAACTTGTTTTGTGCTAAATTAGTGTTTATCAGCGTAGACCGAGTGCATTGGGTACCACCATTGTACCGTTAGTGTTCTGATGAAAACCAATGCGTGATGATTGATGGTCGAATCCACCGAGTAAGTGCTCCGGAAAAGCCATTTTCACCGAACTGATTGGTTTCCCCGACCTGCATCTTGCCCTGACCTGTCCCCAGTGCGCCCAGCCGGCTCTTGCAACCTCTCGCTTCCACCGCAGGTTGCATTTCCTCCGCTCACTGGCAAGGCCGTGGCCACCTGCAGCCCAGCGACGCCCTCGACACTCCACTTTCCCTGTGATAAGATGCGGCTGTGCGAGTGGCGCCCCTGGCGGCCAGCAGCCCCACTACTGGTAGGTGGCAGCACCGGCCGCCAGGTCGGCAGACAGACTGCTGCCGCGCTGAGACTAGGTCACCAGGTTCCCGGAGCAGCCGACCGTGTGGACAGCACCTCACCGACGCCAGCCCAACGTCCAGTGACGGTGGGTAGGTCAGCACGTTCTCCCGAGCACAGGAGCATCTGTCACCTTAATAAACACGAACCCATGCCGAACGTTCGTCGCCTTTCTCGGCGGCGGGATCTGCTCAACTGGTCGCATGGAATACGATCACCATTCATCTCAACAAATATGAGGGGCGTCACGACGAAATTAAACAAAAACATCTCAATGCAGCGCTAAATTCTTTTTTAATTTCACTACCAGTTGGCAGTCGCTATGAAATGGTACCTACACCGTGATTAAATACATCAATTACAAAGGAACATATTTGAACACTTTAAAACGAGCCTTCCATACCAGAGGCGAGGGAAACTTTTAACAGAGAATCTCGCCACCAATAATCCTAACACTGATCATCTTTAGAGTCGGGCATTGCTTCACAAGGAAGAGATTGGAGGGTGGCTGCCGCGCCGGGTGACGCCAGGTGGCCCCATCAACAGTGACCTGAAGCGGTCAGGCCACAAAACCATTTAGTGGGACTAAGAATCCGAGCACCTCAGGACATTCCGGTAAAAGTTGGTCGGCAAAATTTAAAGGTGGTTTAAGTACGAGTCGAACAAACCACATACAATTGCAACAGATAAGTTGCCAAGGTCTCAAATCGTGACGATCGCGCCGCTCAAGTGCACTTTTCTATCGTGTATCCGCATACGCTCTGACCTCGACCCCGCGCGAAGCAAAATCGAGTGTTGCAATCCCTGGATATGTGGCATGTCCAGGGCCGCCGCCCGGATAGTTGATAGTATGTGACGAGAGTTGATACGTCCCTCTATATACATTGGGTTAGAGCGCCAACGATCATGTTTCCTACGACATTGGGTTGGTTACTTGGGCTTACGAGCGCACCCACTGCGATGGTCATATATCGCCAGCAACAGTGGTAGATATGCAGCTTAAATATGTTGGTGCTAATATATTTGCATTAATCCTTCTAAGTACAAACAGATCATTGGAACTTTCTGCTGTCGCATGTCAGTGGGGGAGTAGATAGCTCTTAGGTTGCCATCCTTATATCCCTTACCCGAGGGCGTAGATAGCGAAAAAGATTCGCCGCAGTAACCACACGCGATTGGTTAACCAGAAGGTCGCGAAGTGAGAATTGCTGTACGGGTCCAAAAAGGCGAATTCTAGGCGTAGGCGACAGAGCACGACTACGTCCAGCCTCGTCCTGGGGATGGGGCCCACTCTTCAAAACATAGTTTGATCGCCTTTAGTTTGTTGTCTGTCATAATGTTCCAGCTATGTTGCCATTTCTGATGGATGTACGCTGCAAAGGATCTGTGGTGTTCTTTCGCATGGAGCGGTGAAGATCGCATGCACGGTGCTTCGACTCCTCGTTTCGCAGCAGCGTCCGCTACTCGTTCCGTTTCCCACGATGTCCACGTGACTCGGAATCCAACATAGAACAATAACCTTGCCAGCTTAGGCCAGCGATCTCAGACGTGATCATATCAGATCATACATGATCATACGTCCTGCATATTGTAATCGAGTGTGCTACGCTGTCCTGGCGCCCACAGGCTACTGAGGGAGTCATTAAAAATAGCATGCCAAGTATCATGTCTCATTTCGATGAAACTAATCGCCTTGATGATGGCTAAACAGCCAGTGATATCTTGTGGCTGTCCTGTTTTGGACCAAGGCCTAGGATACTCCGTGAATTCCCACCGCATCACGGAGTAGCCTGGGCCTTCGTCCAAAACAGGACGGCCACAAAATACCACCGGTGCACTAGCCATCCCTCCAGGAAGCCTTTTGGGTCAGAGAGCTTACACAACCCAGCAGAGACTAGACGTCGGTCCGTCTCTGTACAGACGTCCGTCCGTCTCTGTACAGACGTCCGTCCGTCTCTGTGCAGATGTCCGTCCGTCTCTGTGCGGACGTCCCTCCGTCTCTGTGCAGATGTCCGTCCGTCTGTGCAGTCATCCCCTCAGTCTCTGTGCAGACGTCCGTCCATCCCTGTGCAGACGTCCGTCTGTCTCTGCGCAGACGTCGGTTAGTCTGTGCAGACGTCCCTCCGTCTCTGTGCAGACGTCCCCCAGTATCTGTGTAGACGTCCCCCAGTCTCTGTGCAGACGTCCCCCAGTCTCTGTGCAGACGTCCGTCCGTCTCTGTGCAGACACCGAGGGGCCCGCCCGTCGCCTTGCGCATGAAGTCGAAAAAATCAACATATGCTGACAGTCGTGGTGTGTTGACTCTTCGCTTGTATATGGCCTTGGTTGTATCCAACTATCCACCCCGCATCATCCCTCCTCCAACACACATCAGACCCAGATCCGGTCCCAATCACATCCCCCACGGGACCTGGCCGTACCCCTCCGCGCCACCGCCTCCAAACGGCCAGGGCCCACCTCGCCACCCTGAAGCCTTCCCTCCACTGCCTCCTCCAGGGCCTCGGCCCTTACCACACCCATCCGGCCGGCCCAAACCAAGGCCACCACAAAATCCACCCAGACCACCCGCAAGTCCACGGCCACCACCTCCTGCCAAACCGAACCTCCCACCACCTTCTGCACACCCACCCAAACCCACTCCAAAACCTCGTCTGAGGCCAGCACTCGGACTGAACCTGCCATTCCTTCTGGACTTACAGTCCACCAAAGGTCGAGTACTTGCTCTCGGAGAAGAAATCCACTATCACAACGGTGGAAATTCTTGGCTTCTTCCACAAGTTCGCCGATGACAACAATCACAAATCACTCGTATTCACGGATGGATCGAAACACGAGGCAAAGGTAGGCATCGGCATCACTGGACCAGGTCTCAGACTTTCCAAGCGTCTACCGAATAACTTCTCCATCTACTCCGCTGAAGCAATGGCCATTCTCGCCGCTATCACCATTCTCATGAGGCGTAAAGCTAGAAACGTAGTGATTTGCTCAGACTCGAAATCTGTCCTCCAGTCAATTAGCAACACCCACGACTGTCCACATCACTTCATTGATAGAATCCAACAACTTGTGGCCCATAATGTAAACATGGACTTTTCCTTCCTCTGGATTCCGGGCTACGCCAACATCCCAGGTAACGAAGAAGCAGACCGGTTCGCAAAGCAAGCCTTAGCATTAACACTTACCCTAGCGTGGAATATTCGGTAGACGATTGCAAAGCACTCCTACAACGCCACATTCGCCAACATCAACAGAACACATGGACACAACACAAATCCAACCACACCCACGCAATCAAACCAACAATAGGCACATGGAACACATCAAATAAATCTCACCGACAAAAAGAGGTCATCCTCACTAGACTTCTGCGAAAGAGAAGGCCTCACCCTATCGCTTCCATCGCTTCTCGGTGACAAGCACCCAGAACTCCTTCAATTGTTATTTGAATATATGTATGCCACAAAACTAGCATGAGCACTGTAGGCACCACACCACCTCAAATGAACTCGCAATGCACGACCGCGAAACCCTCGTAGGAAACACGTAAATATCCATCCCCTGCATGGCGTCGGACGTACATGAGCTGATTTGCTTCTCAATAAGAAATAAATGGCTACCTAGCGGTGCCGTCGGAAGTAGATGAGCCGACTTGCTTTAGGAAAACAAACAAAAAATAAAAATTAGCATAACGTAAAACGACTACCCAGAGGAGCCATCGGACGTAGATGAGCCGCTTTGCCTTGCGACTCATAACGTAAACGATCATTCAGAGGTACAGCGGACGTAGAAGAGCCGAATTGCAAAACACCGTACTAACCCAACTGACAACCCTGCATGGCATGCTTAGACTAACCCGCTACTAACAACTAACACGCGGCGGCCGGCGTGATAGGCGGTGTGGACAAGTACCTCCTTGTTCGCACGGTAAAGATCCCTCGGTGCTCTTCGATAAGAGTAGGCTAAAGCAGACACCCTGGCAAAATGAACTTCTCGCCACTCTCAAAACACCCCCACCCAAACTACGAATTATTTTGTGGAGGAGTAAAGTAAAACTAAACCATTAGAGAGGGAATGTTCCCAACCCAGACCCTCGCCTTCAGCACCTAAAATATCACGCAAACTATAACGTAAAATTCCGTAACGTAAATGTCCACTTGCCTGCACCTTGATCGCAAACGCTCGCTCCATAGACAGACATGTAACGTACTCGCTTTAAAGGCGGCGCAAATGACCTTTATGGTCTTTTGGCTTCACACTTTGCCGTCCTCGGAGCGAGGTTCGGGGCGAGTTTGCCTTGCTGACTGGGTAACTAGTATAACCGAAGAGCGAAGTAGCTTAATCAGTGCTGCAACGAGTTAGTTTGTTTTGGGTGTTTGCATGTGTTGTGGAGCCGATGTAGTATTTTTCGCTTTTGTCGCGTATGACGCTCGAGGACAAGCGCGATCGTAAAGATGCTTCCCGAAATGTTGCTTTTTTGGTGCGTTTCATTGAGATTAACTCCTCTCCGGAGTAGCTGGGACAGGTACGGTCGAACGAGGTGTGGGGATTGTCCTTTGCTGCAGTTTACACAGAATGGCACTTCCGAAGTACAGTGTTCGCCAGGATGGTCCGGGGAAACACACTTGCACACGGGACGATTTCGACAATACTGGTTAGCATGCCCACATTTAACATTTAAAACACATGGGGTTCAGGAGAAAAACTCTCACCTCGACATAGATGTACCCCGACCGAATTTCAGAAGGTAAGTCGGCTGAATTAAATGTCAATGTTGAATTAAAAATGTTTGTATTAATTAAATGTTGAATTCCATGTTAAATGTCAGATAAAACAGCGGACGGATAGACCAGGGGAAGCTGGCCGACCTGCTCGTGACATGAGGAGGGTTGGTTCTTCAGGGTCCGATGGAGGACATGGCCAGGGACGTTGACAGTGGACAGACAATGGGATGGGGAGGGAAAGGATGCACAGCTAGTGTCCGCGCGCTTGCCAAGCACGTCACCAGCCGAAGCCGGCGCCCTTGCGGAGCTAGGGACCGCGTGGTCGCCAAGCACACCACCAGCCGAAGCTGGTGTCCTTGCGGGCTTGATCGTTCGTCACCGACACAACAGCTCCACAAGCAATGTATTGTATAGGCGGTGTGTGTGTGTGGCGAAACAGGGCAACGTCACTGGCTTCACTTCTTGCCCTTGGCGGCCTTCTTGTCATCCTTGGCGGCCTTCTTGGCGGCGGCCTTGCCGGCGATCTCCTGGTCCTCGGCGGCCTCCTTGGCGCGCTTGGCGCGCAGGCCCCACATGCGGGCCGTGGCGCGACTCTGAAAGCACGCGGGCGTTCAGCACAGGAGTAGCCAGGCCAGGGTTAACATAATGGCGTTTCGTTAGGTGTGAGATGTCGAAACGATGACAGCGGGATGTAGAAATTTTGTCATGGAAGGATGCCACTTAAGATATCGTTTCAATCCTTCAAGCTCCATATTGAGCCAATAGTGCACTCATAAGTGCATGTTTTTGGTTTAATTTGGGAGACACCAAATATAGGGGTACTTATGTTAACGATTACGATTGCAATGCCATGTTATCACCAGATGACATTGTTTATTTAACAGATCACATAATATAAAATATCTGCATCTGGGATTCTGTTGCGAGATGCTCTTGTAATCAATCCGTAATGGTGCGGATAAGCATGATACCTATACGCGAAATACTCTTAGAAACGAGTTTGGACACTTCAGAAGCACACATCAACAAACACGATGTCGATACTTCCAGGAAAGGATGTCTATTCAGTGTTCAAGAAAGTGGCATAATCCACCCTATTTCACGAATAATTTATCACTGAGCCAGGCAGTCGGCGCTGGCAGTCGGCGCTGGCAGTCGCCACCGGGACTGGCGGCAGCGGCACTGAGCAGTACGCAGCTTCCAGCTAGATCCAGCGCTGGCAGCCGCCACCGGCTGAACAGTACACAACTTCCAGCTAGATCCAGCGCTGGCAGCCGCCACCGGCTGAACAGTACACAACTTCCAGCTAGATCCAGCGCTGGCAGCCGCCACCGGCACTGAGCAGTACACAACTTAGAGCTAGATCCAGCGCTGGCAGCCGCCACCGGCACTGAGCAGTACACAACTTAGAGCTAGATCCAGCGCTGGTAGCCGCCACCGGCACTGAACAGTACACAACTTCGAGCTAGATCCAGCGCTGGCAGCCGCCACCGGCACTGAGCAGTACACAACTTAGAGCTAGATCCAGCGCTGGTAGCCGCCACCGGCTGAACAGTACACAACTTCGAGGCATACGCAGCGGCGCTGGTGCTCGCTACGTTTGCACGACAGCCAGCCGGATACTCGTAAACAGATTTGCCTGGTGTTTTCAGCACAGTGCTAAGTTCTTTATTTGAAATAGGCTACTACATACTACTTACGGAATACTGAAGAACATTTTGCCAAAGAATTACCCACATGCTTCTTGAAGGGTTTATGCAACCATAGCGCCATATTTATAACGGTATCTCGTTTTTAAACATTATGCTTATGCCCACCATTACGAATACACAAACAAATATATCGTAGCCTCACTCCAGGTTAGGGGATTGCCTATGTTATCTGTTAAACATTACCAGCTTATACAGCGTTAAAATAATGATTTTTCGTTAGGTGTGAGATGTCGAAATTTTCCACGGAATTAGTGTCATTTAAAATGCTTTTGAAGTCCTTCCGACTCAAATTTGATCCAATGGCGTACTTATGACTGTACCCTTATCATTTATTTTGCGATTCATAATTTAGGAAGAGCTATACTCGGGATAGGGAGAAAAATACATACGCTTGAAACTGCAACTGTATATCATATCGCATCATAGGCAATCCCTTTACCTGAAATTGCGTTGCGAAATGTTCGTGTATCACCATCCCTTATCGAGAGCATGAGCATGCTACTTATGAACGAGATATTGTCAGAAAGGAGATACGAAGACTTCATAAGCACGCATCATGAAGCAGGATGTCGATACTTCTTGAAGAAGGATGTCGATTGAGTATTCAGAAAGTGGTATATTCCACCCTAATTCACCAATAATTTATAACTGAGCTTATATCACAGGCATTTTTATCATTAGTCAACATAGATATCTCTAAATTAGGTTTCTCGAAACAAAAGAAAAAGCTGGACATTTAAGTACGCAATTTGATCACAATTGAGTTTCAAGGACGTGAAATGTATTTTGAAGCAACACTCTTCCATGGCGAATTTCGACACCCTGCTGCACTCGTTTAGACTTCCCACACAAAACGAAAAGAACATAATATTAACACTGTTTCAGCATGCCTATGAACTCAATGACCCGGGAAAAGACTAGTTGCTCGTAAAACATTTCACATAAAGGGCATACTGATCTGTAACGTGTGTCCACACGACGGATATTGTCCACACATTTTCCCCTCACGGCTGGTACAATGAAAACAAAGCCCAAGCGAAACAAAGTCCAAATGCTGTACATTATTGACACGAAATTCGGACATCTTCGCAATGCAGCACCATACAAATCCTTCCTTATGATAAACCCCACAGAGCCAACCAACCACTCCTGCGAAGGCAGCCCAGTTAAACATTCCCAGGTTGTCGGACCCGTATTGTCGCCTCTCCAGGGCTTTAGGGCGCATCGACTGCACTGGCCATGCAGCTTCTTCGCCTCTCCCGCTGTCGACTTCGAAACGCTTCGTTCCCCAATTAGATCACACTAAATGGCCAGATTTAAATGGTCATAATAAGTTTCAAATATCCCGGTGCGAGCTGCAAAGTCTAATAGGCTGACCCACATTAAGCAAACGCAATGATTGAGCACTTCCCCACCATGCCTGCAAACAGAACAAAAATATAAAGAAAAAGGTGCACCGCCACCGTGGAGTTGGCTTCCGGCACCAATCCAGCCCAAGACTGGCCCAGGACCGAGCAGCAGCAGCAGCAGCAGCAGCAGCAGCAGCAGAGAGCAGCAGCAGCAGCAGCAGCAGCGGCAGCGGCAGCTGAGCAGCAGCAGAGGCGGGCCGACGTCGGGGCCGGCACACCACTCACCCGGCGCAGGGTGTTGAACGCCTGGAACCGCTGGTCGTCCTCGGTGATGGCGCGCGACTTGACAGTCAGCTTGCCGGGCCGGCGGTAGGTGACGGGCATCAACTGACCCTTCAGCTGCGACGCCACCGCCAGCTCCTCAGCCTGCAACACGTTATCACACTGTACGCCGGCCCGCCGACCCACCGACCGGGCCGCACACAGAGCCCTACCAACGTCCGCCGCCTGCTCAATTCGACTTGGACGGGACGCTGAGCTGCATATAAAATCACCCGCTAAATGCTTCATGTTAAAAGGGTTTATTCAATTGACGAAGCTCGATGATTTATAAAACAATACGAGTCGGTACGATGCTCATTTCAGGCGAAACGTGCTGCTGGTAGGACATACGATTACAAAGTCATCAACGATTCAGACATAGCTTACTGCACCTCAAGATGTCGGCGGGTTGTGCCTGTACAATATGTCTAAGCTCAGAAGTAGAGGTGCAAAATAGCACTAAACGAGCTAAATACATCCATCCATCCATTTATTTATTTTTGTTTGTACTTACATCTCTGAATGCCTGTGGCAATGCTTCCTATGAACTCCTGACAAAACAAATGGATATGACATGCACCCCTTCATATTCAGGCCTGGTGAAGTGCAGAGTCCTTTGGAGACACATACTTGTATTTCGCAATTTGTTCCAACTGAAAATAATTTCGATACAACATACACCCGTACCCCTCCCATGTGCTGCGTCACAAGGGTTCACAGGATTTGTGCAGGCATCAGTAGAGGCTAGACATCATTATTGGATAAAAGCTTATACTTTCATACTCATGATAATGGCTAGTTATTTGGGTTTCAGGGTGCTCAGTTAAACTAGCTATATAGTGTTCAATGTTCATGACTAAAATATAGACGTCACAACAGAGAAGGGAAGGCAGACGGCGACACCACAGAGACAGGATGGCAGACCGCGACACCACAGACACGGGACGACACCACAGACAGGACGGCAGACGGCGACACCACAGAGACGGGACGGAAGACGGCGACACCACAGAGACGGGAAAGCAGACGGCGACACCACGGACGGGACGGAAGACGGCGACACCGCAGAGGCGGGACGGCGACACCACAGACACGGGACGGAAGACAGCGACACCAGACGGGATTGCAGACGGCGACACCACAGACAAAGCAGCATACACCCACACAGGGCAGACCGACACCACAGACACAGATCAGCAGATAGTGATGCCACAGGCACAGAGCAGCAGATGGCAACGCCAGACACAGAGCAGCAGATGGCAACACCAGACACAGAGCAGCAGGTGGCAACACCAGACACAGAGCAGCAGATGGCAACACCAGACACAGAGCAGCAGATGGCAACACCAGACACAGAGCAGCAGATGGCAACACCAGACACAGAGCAGCAGATGGTAACACCAGACACACAGCAGCAGACAGCAACACCAGACACAGAGAAGCAGATGGCAACGCCAGACACAGAGCAGCAGATGGCAACACCAGACACAGAGAAGCAGATGGCAACGCCAGACACAGCAGCAGATGGCAACACCAGACACAGAGCAGCAGATGGCAACACCAGACACAGAGAAGCAGATGGCAACGCCAGACACAGAGCAGCAGATGGCAACACAGACACAGAGCAGCAGATGGCAACACCAGACACAGAGCAGCAGATGGCAACACCAGACACAGAGCAGCAGAACTCGGTGAACAATTGGCACGACACAAATGGGCTCAGAAGACTTTGGGTGATGCTGGGTGTTCCATGTGAAGTACCCGACGTCTGCACCGAGACGGGCCAACATACATACCGTGCTGTCTCCCTTCTTGGGCTTGTTGGGCGTCTTGGGGAAGAGGATCAGCTTGGACTTGTACTGCTTGAGTCGGCGCACGTTGGTCTGCATGGCCTCGACCGACTTGTTGCGGCGCCGGTGGTCGACGGCGATGCCAATGGTGGCCGCGAACCGCTTGGGGAGGCCGGCCGCCTGCCCGGCACAAACTGTGTTAAACTAATGGTTTTTCGTTAGGTGTGAGATTTCGAAATTAGCACAGTAGGACGTCACATTTGCCATGGAATTAATCCCATTTCAAATGCCTTTGATGTCTTTCAGACTCAAATTTCAGCCATTGGCGTATTTACGACTGCACCTTTCATTTGTTTTGAGATTCACAATTTGGGAAGAGCTATAGTCAGGATAGAGTGAAAAAATGCATATGCTGGTAACACTGATGTAAAATATATCTGCTAGCAACCTAAACTGCCCCGGTAGCTCAATTGGTTAGAGCGCTGGCCTGCACTGGTCTCCCGTCTCGGCAAAACGGTTCGAGTCGCTTCACGCGCTCGCATTTAGCCCCCGGCTGGGAGGGTCAGTTGGCAGGTGGCCCGGTAAGGCCGGGGACGAGCTGCCGGGCGGCCGTGTCGGTGCATTGACGGCACGTTAAACTCTCGGTCAAAATTCTGCCACTTAACTGGAATTCATGGATCGGGTGGTGGGGCCAGGGTTCACGCAACAAGCTTTGCTTAGCAATAGAACCCTGGTTCATAAAGCAAGCATTAGGGCTACAATTTTTTAAACTGTTATTTTATGCCATATAGGTAATCGCTTTACCTGAAATTGCTTTGCGAAATGTTCGTGTATCACCATCCCTTATTGAGAGCAAGAACATGATACTTATAAAAGAGGTACTGTTAGAAAGGAGACAAAAAGACTCCATAAGGAAGCATCAAGAAGCATGACGTCAATACTTCTTGGAGGATTTCCATCATGTGTTCCGAAAGTGGTATATTCCACCCTATTTCACGAATAACTCAACACTACGCCGACCACCGTCATCCGGGCAGTCGCACACCACCACACAACAGCGACGGCAATACCGGGCCATTCCGGATTGAGCCAGGGAGAGTTAGTTAGTTATTGTGGTTTAGGGGCGCTTCGACTGCACAGGTCATACAGCGAGCTCGGGAGAGAACACGAGTGGACATGCAAGCTCGTCCTGCACGTTGTCGCCCGGTCAAGCGAATGACCCCGACCGGTCGCCACAGGCTCCGGCGTCCATGGGTCGGGCTACAGTTCGCAAGAAAGGATTACAGGACTATTTTCCCTCTTGCAGAGCCCATTCAGTGGTGCCCAGTACTTTTGGAACTATTATGGACCGGTTCAGCGGAATAGCAAGTACACTCACCGTTAGGCACAATGCACGTGGTAGTTGAGCAGATGCCTTGGAATGCATGACATTTAACGAGGTGGCTCTCAGATTGACCCACGCCATTTTCCCCCATCACATTTCCAAATACTTTGATGAAGGATGATGATTATTGGTTTTACGACACGTCGACCGTTGAGTCATGTAGAGTCAATCTCACGCCGATTGGTCGCGGGCGAAGAGTAGCGATAGGTGAGACTCGAACCCACAATCTTTCGATTGCGAGACGGGCAACTTACCCCTAGACTACTGAAGGACTGTTGCTATTTACTTTAGGATAAATTATATATGCACAAATGTTCAATACCAGTGGTCTGTAAATTGAGGTGATGCAATGATACAGATTCTGCACTATGTCCAGACATATACAAGAATCCCCAAAATATGAGTTTGACTTTTGAATCTTTGGAATTTCGAAAGATTCCAAAGATTTAAAGCTGGCAACATTGCCAAAAGGGTCGGCATTTCAAACATTGGAATCAAACAACATACCAATCAATCAATCAAATCGATCATCAAAGTTCAATCATTAAGTTCATCAATCAAACATATCAAACATTGGCTTGCAAAAAAATCAAGATTCAAAGTTGCCAACTTTGTCGAGAGATTCGAAGACCAGGATTCCAAACAGTAAGGTTTGGCAAAGAACCAAAGTTTCAAAATTCATTGTTGGGAACAATGTTAAAAGATGAAAAAATCCCAGATTCCAAACACCGAGTTCGTCCAATTTCGGTCAAATTGCAGCCAACTTTGGCTGAAGCAGTCTCTTTCCCACGGGCAGATGCCGAAATGCCTATCTCTGTCCCTCGGGCCGTCGTGCGGCAAGCACAGGACGGGTCACTGCAGTTTTGCAGCTGCTGCCACACACATGCAGTTGCGGGAGACGACTCATCAACCGAGCGCAACTGACCTATATTGGCAACCAGTAGAGACTAAATGCCGTCACTTTGGGACGGTCGGAGCCCCAGATACCGACAAAATCCCAATTTGGCATAAAGAATGCAAGTACATCAGGCATTGTATCATTAGGAAAGGTGATAAAAGTATAATTCTGACAGAAAGGCAGCATATGGAATGTCACAACAAAAGCTATAGTCTCCAAAACCACGGATGGGTCCGGCAGGGTCGGTCATATGAAATTCGCTCGGCATTTACACGAGGTCCCGCTCTCATTTGTAACTACTTACCGTAAATATTTAGTGGCTCAATAAAAACTGGCATGTCATCAACTTATAAATATTTCACGGACTTAGATGTAGTGTGGTAGCAATATTAAACTAATGGTTTTTCCTAGGTGTGAGATGTTGAAATGTTACACTGATGTTAAAAGTTGTCACGGAGAGAATACTGCTTAAAACATCATTTAAGTTCATCATTTCATCATCATCATCATCATTCCATGAAACCCAATTTATGTTAATAGTATACTTGTAAGTGCTCCTGCAAACTTTTGCTTTGGGAGATATCTAACATAGGGATACCTATATTAACGATAATAATGGCGATGCCTGTGTTATCAATCGGTATCGTATAATAGATCACAGCATTGCAAACTCCTTTACCTGAAATGGAGCTATGAGATGTCCGTGGATCACGAACCATAATTGTGAACATAAACATGATAATGATAAATAAGATAGTGCTAGAAATGAGGCATAAAGATTTCAAAAACACATGGGAAGAAGCATGATGCATACGCTTAGTTGACAAGGCTGTTGATTCAGTATTCAGGTAGTGGTATCTTCCAATCTGTTTCACAAAAAAATTGATGACTGTGTGGCAATCTCTGCACTTGATAAACGTTTTGGCAAAGCTTTTTATCACGAAATGTTATGTAAGTTACTAGCAGCCAGGCCAAACACTATCAAATAATACTGTTCATCTGAGCATCCAGATGTACACAATCAGTGTACTCACATGCCTTCTTGCTGCAAGCATGTGGCCCTTTCAAGTATCAAAAAGATGAACGCGATGACAAACGTCATCTTGCCATGACATGTGGGACAATCTTTGGACTGTCATTCCATCCATGCTGAGTTGTGATGTACATATTTTTGCCATTACCTTCATGTGCTTCTCCATCCATATTTTTGAAACATCAAAAATATTCAACCTATTTTAATTTGAGTACATTTCCACCATTTGCAGCATCTGTTGAATGACTGCAACAAACTTTTTGGCTAGAAATGTTACATGCTTTCCCCTTTTCATGGCAAATTGATTACAATGTAAATACTTGACAAAGTTATCAAATAAAACATCCTTGGCTAATCTTACCTTCAACTCCTCCAGAGTGAATCCCCTTCCAGTCCTCTGCTTTGTATGGTAGCGGAACGTGGGGCATCGCACCACCGGCTTCAGCTTGTTGGCCGGTCTCGGCGCCATCATCCGTGCCTTGGCAATGCGCTTCTCATGCCTCCGGACTTTGCGAGCAGGTTGGTTGAACCAGCACCTCACGTGCTCCTGCCACTTCTTGTGGAAGTGCCCATTGGGCACCATGTTGTTCCGTTTGGGCGCCATGGTGGCTCTGAAAGGAATTTCAACACTCAGTTGATATCCAGGCATATAATTGTTTGCTATGCCGCTATGTGGGCGACAGACACAGGGACACTTTGCAAAGTGTTTTCTTTGGCAAAGAAAACTGCCAGCATGAAGCTTGACCCAACAAATTTAAGCCGACTGCAATTTGGTGCGACTAATGCAACACAAGTATAAAACAAAACTATGAGTACAAAGCACCCTAAGAGCACTGGAAGAGCAAGGACAAGTCACAGGCTATCAGCTTCTCTGCTACAGAGCAAGAACAAGTGCTGGATTATCAGCTCCGCTGCTACAGAAGAGGTTGGTTGGCTATTGGTTTTACGACACGTCGACCGTTGAGTCATATAGCGTCGCCAATCTCTCACGCCGATTGGTCGTGGGCGAAGAGTAGCGACAGGTGAGACTTGAACCCACAATCTTTTGATTGTGAGATGAGCATCTTACCCCTAGACCACTCATCCCTCTACAGAGAGGACAAGTGGCAGGTATCACCTCCTCTGCTACAGAGCATGGACAAGGCACCTTAAGGGCACTGGAAGGACAAGGACAAGTGGCAGGCTATTAGCTTCTCTGCTGCAGGGTGAGGACAAGTAGTGGGCTGTCAGCTCCTACTCTGGTAGCACTTGAGGTCAACAGAGCACTTCAGAATAGCAAATGTCAAGCTATATATTGTCAGAATAGCAATATATTGTAAAGTCGAAGTTTTCACTTGGGATAAATTGGATCAAGTGAGAAAAAAAGCAACCAAGAAGCATCAAGGTGCTAGATTTGACTTCATTATCCTGACAAAAAAAATTATCATCATTCCAACCAGCTTGGAACACAATACATGTACTAAGTGTATTATATGCAAAATTATATTCCTGCCAAGTCAAACATTTAGGGTACCGAAGTACCAACAAGAATGTAAAGCAGTGACTCCACAACCCACTTTCTATGCAAGATTGCCTGTGTCAATGTTTTTTTTTTCCTCACATAATCCAATTTTTCCAAAGTCAACTTCCCCAACTTCAAAATATATCACTACAATACATCACTTGAAAACCTATTGACATTTACTATTCTGAAGAGCTGTATTAACCTCAAGTGCTATCAGAGTATGAGTTAGAATTAATGCACAAACTTGGTTGGCATCTATGAAGTATACCCTTGTTGCATTTTATTTACTGTTTCCCATGAAACACATTTACTGTATCCCTCAATAAATTGGTATTATTGCAATTTAAGGTATCCACAAGATGAGATTTGCACACATTTTACCTATATACAGTAAACAATGGTGTTAAGCATTGCTAGTTTTAACAATTGGTTAGGTTTGGCTTTTGCATAAAGTGGAAAAGTTTTCAAAACATTTTTAAATGCTTTAAAAATATCATCCCTTTCTACAGCAATCATGCTAGGTTAGGTTTGCTACAATATTTTTCAATGATAAGAATTATTTGAGAATTTTCCATTAAAAGGGTAATATTGGGGGTGGGTGGGGATTTGGGTTTTAGGGCACATCGACCATGGTAGGTCATTTAGTGCCCATAGGGTAATATTGTGCATTAAGATGTTCACAAGACATGTTTTACACACATTTTCACCTGTATAAAGCAAATAAATTGGTTGGTTGGTTATTGGTTTTATGAAACGTCGACCGTTGAGTCATATAGCGTCGCCAATCTCTCACTCAGATTGGTCGCGGGCGAAGAGTAGCGAGAAATAAATTGGTTATGTTAATTTAGGTTTTAGCTTGGATTCACCCCCCCCCCCAAAAAAAATCCAAAGCTTGTGAATTTTTCTTCAAAAGCAGCTGTTACATTAGGTTAGCCTAGGCCGTTTTGTTTCGTAATTAGGAAAATTTTAATTGAAAAATTGTTTTAAAACTTTCACATTTTACTTTTGAGACTTGTTTTCCTCTAGGGAGACTTAAGATTAGGTTTAAGGTTAAGTACTGTTGCATTTTATTTTACTTTTAAAACATTACCTATATTATATATTACCGAACTGAAAGCCCATTTTTGGTGTTATTTTGCCCACAAACTGAAAAGTAAGCATTCACACATAAAATGAGTGGTTCCCATCATCTTAGTCACATTCATAAACATTGTATTATGAAGATAAATTCCAAGAATTTACCTAAGAGCACAATTTTACCAAAATGTGTTATGACATGGAAGCTTAGGCTATGCTAGGGCAGGTTGTTCCATTTTTGGTTGGTTATTGGGGTTTAGGGGCACATCAACTGCATTGGTCATGCAGAACCTACTTTTCCTTTTTAACATCCTTTGTTTGCTTACAATACCCAACCCAAAGCCCCTTTTTGGTGTTCTTTTGCCTGCCAACTGCACAGGAAATGAGTGGTCACATGCTAACAGAACTAATAAACATGGAACATAAAAAGAAATTGAAGAATCCAAATTGAATTAGTGAAAATTGACTGATAATTTGATGACAGCACAAATGCCATCTGACAGCCATGCATTGAGCTTGTAGAGCCCAGTGCAGTGTCTATGGGAACCAGTAAGCATATCATTATTTGGTAATATTTGCAAGTATAATTCTTATAATTAGAATAGGTGCACATCGCATCGCATATCATACTGTAAACATAAGAGCTTGACTGATCCTTTGCTTTGATCACATCCAACTGTGGCGTGTGCAGTAGCGGAGTTGCATCCGTATTGTGGGAAATTGGCTGCATAGGTAGGTATGCACTCTGAGCTGAGGGTGAAGTGTGAAGTATTTTTGTTTGTTTTTCATATGGCTAGCCTTGTGCTGAGACCAACAGTGAAAGGAAAATGCATTTCTCCTGTGAGTTATAAGAAACAAAACAGTGCTGATGATTACGGGTCACTGCCGGGCGGTGCCATCCATTAGTTAGTTAGTTATTAGGGTTTTGGGCTGCAACTGCACTGGTTATAGTGCCCAGGTGCGATCCATTGTTTACTTCTTTGTTCGTATGTTTTGGCATTTGATTTGACCAAAAATGAGAATGATATTACTTATGCATATTATGTAGGTACCGATTTAGGTTTTTCCGGTCAGTTACTGGTGAACAGATTCCCTGCATTAAAAATAATGTCCATGAAAATGTACTCCGGACGAAATCGGTATGCACTCCGACTCCCAACCCGGAAAGTAAGTTACCCACTCTGGTCGTTAGCGGTCAGGGCCATTGGTTAATGTACTTTGGATTACTTTACACTATCATGAGTTGCTTGATGTAATTATATTTGTCCATGAAAGTAGAGGGAAATACTCAATGAAAGCCTACTCATGAAATGCAAGTCCAATTGGGCCATTTGGAATTGTCATCATGGAACTTTCTCTCTGGAAGGGTGCTCCTGGCTGAAAAATTTGAGGGGGCATTCGGGCACACTGAAGGTCAGACTTCTTTCAATGCACAACTCTGGCCAAAAACCTGAGGGGACACTGTGGACACATGCCCCCAGTGCCCCTTGTATCCACCCATCCCAGAAACAATTGAAAGGGATTCTGATGAACTGGAGCCACTGAGATGGTTCCATGACAGCTTCATGCTGCCCTGCGGTAAGACCTCTCACTTTCTGCAGGCATTCAACTTTTGGTATCTTCGAACCAAAGTGGTCATACACACCCCGATTTAAACTATTCAGCAGTTTTTTCACGAAATTTTACACTTTTGACGAGACGCATCAAGTTTACACGATACTTTCTGAATAGTCAACTATTCAACTTGACCGTGTACATATCGGGTTTCGTGAAGAAGAAAAACAGACAAAGTCACGGGGGAAAACATGTAATTACGGTGGCGGAGGCGCTCAAGGCCTGCCTGAACCTACCCTTCGGGAGACAAATATTTCAATCGAGTACGCTATGTCGAAGATAACTTGAACGGTAATAATTACCACGAAGCAACAGCTTATTTAGTCCCAATCAATAGCGCATTTATCATCGATAACCGTTCATGGATAACAACAAGCTCTCCTCACCCGTAGATTTACGTGAAAGGAAGGACAGCACCGCAATTCTGAAAACCGATATATTTTAACCATAAAATTTTCCGACCCATCCAAATTTCCCTACCAACACAAGGAAAAGCTTGCATAAATTGGTATGACATGTGAAGCAAAATAACTAAATCCGACACAATACATTAAATCCGGAAGGCATACGTTGAAATATTGCTTCACTCGGTATTATCCATGACTTGGACAAAGCATCTGTTTATCCAGGGGCTTCATTTGTCTCCATAGCAGCGGTGCCGTCGCTGTTTATCACCAAAATGCGCATGCTCTGGAAGCTCCATGCATATAACATTGGGATTGTGGAAGACTTTTTTTCAATGCCAAGTCTTTCCTTGATAAATAATCGTTGAGGAGAATAAGGCAACACAGTCCTGCATAATTTTGACTAGTTTCTACCATTGTCCGGAATCCTTAGCCTTACCTATCTACTTCTCGATAATTCAAGCTACAAAACTTTAAAGTAAAAGTGGCCTTGATGACTGCTCAAATGTTGTGTTGCGTTATCCCATCTCATATATATCTCGCATCTACCACATCTCTATAACATATCAAGTGTATTAATGTGATGGTATCCGAAAATGTTCAGCACGTGAATGGCGGGTGGGCATGTTCAATTTTTACCTCGAAATTAGGGACTTGTGCGAACTACACCCATAGAGCAAGGTAAGTCCAAATATAAATTAGCATCATAATTGGAAGATATTCAGTGATTTATCTTTGTCTTAAAGCAGACCTGTACTTGCAGGTAGGCAGTTCGCAGCAGGCTACCTGACTCCGCTTGCGAATCAAGGGGGCATGGGCACTGGGACCATGCCCCCCCCAGGCCGATGGTTTCGCAAAATTGTGCACTAAAATGCTACATTTTTGTTTCGGGGGACCTTGGCCTTGAATGTTTGCTCGACCGCCGAGAGTGGGGAGGTTCTTTGTCATGGTGGGGAAATAATGCGGGCTCACATCAGTGACGTCATATTTTCATTGTGATATGCGCATGGTGCCTGTCAAGATACCTTTACTAGAAGGTAGATCGAAGTTTTCCTTCAAGCCCGCATGACGTCATCCGAAGGTTTTTTAAAATATGGTATCAATATGGTTGCAGACGACTTTTCTCAAATCATACGCAATGGTTACTTTTATTTTGCTTCCTCTACAAGCAAATATATGTATCTTCCCCTCACTGAGTTATTAATCTTGTCCTGTTCTTTCCAGTGAACATTTGTTCCGACACATATTTTTATCATGCATAGGCAAGGTTGGATTTGTGCATTGTAATATTGCATGTTGAGAGGAATATTTTGTAGTCATCCAGTATGGAGAATATTTTTGTTCAAACCTTATGCATCGTAACTCAATTTGCACCCCCTTTCGGTGAATTTTGAGCACTTTTACTTGATCACAGCAGCTCATTGTCAAACATAGGAGGTGACTTAGGAGATTCAACCTCCAGATGATAAAACAAGAAACAATTTTCTGGGGAGGATAGTGTTCTGGATTCCAAAAATCCAGGAGCAGCCTATTTTTCCAAACATGTACCTACCTACCGACATTGACATACAACACTCATTGCAAACATAGCTCTTTCTAGGTCAGCTAGACCCAGGGCATGGTGCATTATTCCTTTATTAATTTTGCATGGATTATTGACGATACATGCATAATTGAACATTTATGTACAATACAATCGTCATGCTATGAATGCCTTCCTGAAACTTTCCATGAGTTCCAGCCTTACTGTGCAGTACCAGAGGTGGCACTGGGCAGACAACTTTAACAAAGAAGAAATCTGGTTACACCATTTTTATCAGGATTCTGCCTTATAAAAATATCTTAGCATACAATAAAACATGTCTAAGTTCTGAAATGTTGGGAACCAAGAGCATGCTCCAAACATTTCAAAGAAATTGATAGGAGAAGAAACCTAAAGAAAGAACTGCTCAACCCTGCCTCTTTGTAGAGAAGCAAATGTCTCCTACCATCAGCTGTTCCCACCATAATGTTCCCACCAGCCAATATCCTGGCTAATCCTGAAACTTTTTGTATTAGTGATGTTTACATCATTTGTAAGATTACGTTGTTGTGTTTTTCTTGCTTTGTTTGCATGTTGACAATGTTTTTCCTCCACGAAAGAAAAGATGGATAGGCCTGGTGAGGTTATGTCCTTTTATTTCAAGATTTTGATACTTTTCTCTGAGAAAATAGATTAGGCTGGCTAATTTTATGCTAGGTTACCTTGCAAATTTCTAAAGCTTTCAATAATTAGTTATTGTATATGAACCAATTGAAAGCCCTCCTTTTTGGTATTATTTTGCTTTTCAACCAATTTTTGTGCTTGCTGGTAAAAAATATGTTCTTTGTGCACCAAGATAATAATCACGATAAGACCCTCATGTCAAGCATTTACCACTAAGTTATAGCTACACTAAGTTAGGGTCAAAGGCATGATAAATATATGATTTGGGTCAGATCTGCTGAATGAAATGGTCCATTTATGGGCTACATTTTTACAGAATGGACAAAGAATGAGGTTATCATGAGATAACAAGTGAGTGATGCCTATATTTAGGTTGATTCTTTCCATCAACAATTATAGGATTTGTGTAAAATGCCGCCACACGCCACGGTCTTCACTGCGGAGTTGATGGCCATCAGCAAAACTCTTGCATACATCGAAGTTGACGACGATATTTTGCATGTTATTTTGACTGATTCTCTAAGCAGTCTTGTGGCGCTGCACAGTTTTAACCAGCAATATGTCATCGTACGAGACATTTTATCGCACCTTACTTCGCTGCATCGCATGGGAAAACAGGTCATACTTTGCTGGATTCCAGCACATGTCGGAATCCGTGGTAACGAGCTGGCCGACAGGGCTGCAAGGCGTGCAGCACAAGCGCCAAGGAGTCGCGTTCTCCCACTCCCTGCCAGTGACTACTACCCAATTATCTCATCATTTATTATCAGACAGTGGCAGGGCAAATGGGACCAAGTGTAGTTCAACAACTTAAAACAAATCAAACCTTAGCTCCATGGCCCTCGTCCTTCAGCCAAACTAGAAGGGTCGAGGTAGCCATCCGTCGTCTCAGAATTGGTCACACTCTAGCAACACATAGGTATTTATTGTGCGGGGACGACAGGCCGAAATGTGTTACGTGTAATGCCGCGCTGACTGTACACCATGTGCTGGTGGCGTGCCAAGCATACACAGAAGAACGTAGGCGCCACTTCGGATATGATGCGAATGCTCTGAGGTTGAAGGACTTATTGGGAGATTATTACCGATTTATACACAATGGAGCAGTTTTATGCTTCCTTGCGGAGATGGGATTTGACGTAATATATGCACCTGCCTAACTGATTACTTGTTTCTACAGATCTTAGATCAAGCGCCTTAATAGCTACCGATGTTTTATATTCGTTTGTGACAGTCTGACGCGTGCTTAGGCAACCTTGTTATGGGTGCAATATAACCCAATGGGGTTGACGCACCCTAAACCCCAATAATCATCATTAAAATGGCAAACATGCATAAGAAGTCCCTGGGCCATTTTTGATCACAATGTTGTTTTTCTGGTGTTTTCTGATTTGACACTCATTCCTTTGGAAAATGAAAACTTCCAAAGATATAAGTACTTTAAGTTAAAGTACCTCTGTCTAAGAAATCAGTCCAAGAAAAGAATATTAAAAACATCGAAATAACTTTTTAAACGAGAAAAAAATTGACTACATGTACCTGCTATCCCACCTCAACAACATACGGGAAGTGTGGGGAAAAGGTTTTGGGTGTGGTGGTATATAATGAAAAATAACATAAAATTATCAATAAAAATGAATACAACCTAACCTAGCCTACTGATGTTGGACGGCCTAAAACCTACCGATGTTGAATCACTTAAGCGCACTAATATTGAATTACTTAAAACCTACGGATGTTGGATTGCCTAAATATGACTTTAAAATGTGCTTTTCAAAACAAATTGCAGAGGACTGTCCATAATAGCCACTGCACATGGAGGGCATGTATTGTGACATAAATAAATACATATATAAATAGGAAGACGTCAGCTTTCCACAGCCGCCAACTGCCAGCGACCATCGTGCAGACAGCGGGTCAGGCGTGCACGGTCCAGGTCGCGGACCGCTGATAGGTCATTCACATTATGGCCAGATCAGGTCGCGAATGGTGCCGTTGTTATGTCCGTTCCCGAAGCCGTCCCGTCTGCTCCTGCGACGTCATTTGCGCGAGGGGTATCTCAGCTGAGGCCACCATCAGTGGTAGCCTTACCCGCTGGTGTGTGTTCCCTTGCCGCCCCAGTTCAGTACATAGTCAGATCAAGTTCAAGCCGCGCTGTGACAGACGGTCACCACGAGTGCGCAGACCACTCGTACATTACGGCTGCGATGCGAGTGATGAATGAAAGCAGGCGAAGTTACAGGTGTAAGATTCTTATATTGTGAGTTCATGTCTGCATTTTTTTCCGCCAAACCACAGTTGGCGATCCACGCAGGTCGTCGTGCTGCTGCCGTTGTTACTTGGTTATGTTATAAATTCGCGATACATTCGTACTTGAAATACGTATGCGCAAATACACGTGAAAATCGTACTAAGAACATATTCGCACTCGATATATTCGTATTCGGGGAGTTTTATGAACCACGCAAGCAGGACGCTACAACTGCAGTTGGGTCGAAGGTAACCATTTTTATGCAATTTTCCAATTTGTGACTTGTATCCTCAATGACAGATGCAGCCAGCTTCCTGCACATAGACATAGCGAACAGATATCATCAGCGGGTATCAACAAACACCCCCTGCCACACCAATTATTTTCACAATTTGCCACCAATATATACAGACTGCATATGCACCCACGAACCAAACGCGTGCATCCATTCATGTGTAGGCTTAACCGTAAGCATGCAAATAAAGGGCATAATCATTTGCAATAATGTCTTGCGGCTCATTGGTGCAGATTGCTTTTGAACCATTCATGCACCAGCACACATACACACACACACACACATATATATATATATATATATATATATATATATATATATATATATATATATATATATATATATATAAACACAAATATATATTACGTGGGATATATGGGGCCTCCTGTCGGTGGCGGATCCAGGGAGGGAAGTTGGGGCACATGCCCCACCCCCATGAAAGGTGGCGTCCCTTCGACCAGGAAAACGCGTCCCTCCGCGAAGGCTCGAGTGCACCCCAACACCCTCGAATTTTTCAGCCACAGGCGCCTCTCGGCAGGAAAGGCACCCCTCAAGCTGCTTTCGCGGTGGCGCCACTCCAAGCACGTGTCCCCTCCCCCAGATGACAATTCCTGGATCCGTCCCTGCCTCTTGTGGCAGCTATTGGCTTCCTGTGGCGGCTATGGGACCTCTTATGACGACAGAGGGCCTCCTATTGCGGTCTAGGGGCGGTCAGATCATTTCAGGCGGTCTTCTGTGGATACTTTTCGGAAATTATCCTGCCACTGAAGGGCAGTAGCGCAACCAGGGGGCCCGGGGGCCCCCCCCCAAAAATTTTTTGGGGCCCCCCCCGCCCAGGGCCCCCCCCCCCGGCCCCCCCCCCCGGGGGGGGCCACCCCCCCAGACCCCGGCCCGGGGGCGCGAACGGAAGGGGGAACTGGAGGGGGGGCAACAAAAAAAAAAAAAAAAAAAAAAAACCCCTTTTCCCCCCTCCCCCCCCCCCCCCCCACCACAAAAAAAAAAAAAATATAAAAAAATTTTTAAAAAAAAAAAAAAAAAAAAAAAGGAAAAAAAAAAAATAAAAAAATTTTAAAAAAAATTAAAAAAAAAAAAAAGGGGGGGGGGGGGGGGCTACCTGGCCCCCGAACTGAATCCGGTTCCACTACTGAGAAGAAGCCCCCCCCTCGTCTGTCCTTTCTTCCGCTCTCGAACGGGGGTGACAACACCAGCCTAAAACGGACGGGAGAGGGAGCCTACCAATATCGGGAAAAATCCCCTTTTTTTGGAGGCACTTGATGGTCAGCCTGCCAGGAAACGGCACATTGTTAGGCAGGAAAATTGTTACTGGGTCATTTCTGATACATTTTGCTGAAGCTGAAGAATAGTTCTTTCAATTGTTATACGTCATAGTGATCTATATTGCCATAAAACATGCAAGAGAGCGTAGAGAAAAACGGTAAAATTGCATGTAAACCAATGGTGAAGGGAAACCTTCAAGCCCGCTACCAAACCCACTTCGTGGGGGCCGGGCCCGAGTGCCTGTCTTTGATATCCATTGACTGAGATAGGTATGTCGTGAAATACATAAGAGAGCAATTTCTGTGTAATTCTACTCATGAATGGATATGCACTGGGTATCAATGCTAAGTGATCTAACGATATATCAGCTGCCTTACATTATGCAGATAACTGACTGCCACGCGCTAGTTGTAATCGTGTGCTATAGTTTATTTCGTAGCTTGCTTTTGTTACCTTTCGTATTATTCTGGCGCATTTAAGACAATATGTGAAATGTACCAAAGAGACAAGTAGGTAGCGGCTGGATGTCAGATCCGTGGGCAGGGTACCTCTCTTCCCAGTGACTACGTAGGTACCTAACTACTAATATTTGTATTTTGTTCAAGCTGGAAGCTTGCCAAACAACTGAAGAACATATTCAGTCCCGCTATTTATCCTGCCACTGTTTGAGATAGCTTCTTGTTTGTCATGGGCAAATTTTTGTATTTTGCTTTTGGAAGCAACTTGCTGAAGGAGAGAATACACTTAAACAACCCATCAGCAATCAAGGTTGGAATAGGAAAAGTTGTGGTGAGTTCCTAGATGTCTTCAACTTAAAAATATTTATTTCTTGCTTCTTGCATGTTTGGGCCCTTTCAAGGAGGGGGAGGAAAAATTTACCTTTTGGCCGAAAAAAAAACCAAAAGAAATTAATTTTTAAAAAAGTGTTGTAAAAAAAATTAAAAAATTTAAAAAAAAAAAAAAAAAAAAAAAATTAATTTGGATTAGGATTTTTTTTTAGTTTGGTTTAAATTTAATTTAAATTAAATTATATATTCATATATTTTGTATATTATGCTACATTACTTAGTCTTGTGGCTTTACTGGCACCTGTCTTTGGCACCTTTGCATGCTTCTTGACCACTCTTCCCCACACCCCCTCTTTAAAAAAAAACAACCGACAAAGTAGAGGCAGACCCAAGGGTTCCCATTGCCCTGATCCCATCCCCTTGATATAAATATACACTGCTTAAATGAAGGAAGAACATTTGCAATTTGTGCTCTCCCAAACCAGAAATTTTGGCATGTGAAGCATGCCAAATGCTGTGTTGGATTAAATCTGTCACATTTATGAACAGAAGAATGTGCTCAAAGTGAAGTCTGACAGAATAAAACACATTTGTGACACTGCATTTTATTGTGTGTTGTCTTTTTTTCAAAATGTATGTGATGGTAATAAAAACATGAAACAGGGAAATATTTTTTTGCAATTCATAATTGAGTTTAGTTGAGACTGATGGCACAGACACCTTCCTATGACCATGCAAAATATTGGTTTCCCCAAAGGCAAAGAGGCCAATCTCATTCATGCTTATGTAAAGTCAACAGTGGTGCTTTTGAGCATTGTAAGAGGGAGATGGTTGTGCATGTTTGGCTGATCAAGGATTGCAAGCAGTTTGGGAATTTGAATCCATGTGAGATAGGTCAGTCCCCCAACTGTGTTCTCCCCATTGCAGGAGTGCAGCTTTGTATGCTTTTGGGATAGCACTTGCCCCCTCCCAAATGCTGGCTTTGCCCTCACATTAATTTCAACTTTTAACATTGGACCCTATGTGTTATGCCCCCAATTTATTTTGACCCACCCATTGCCTTCATGCAGCATGCCATCCCAATAATTATCAGAAACATACACCTATGCCCCCTTGCTTTCGTAACCTTTTAACCATAATCAGTTAGATCAATACTTTGAATGCATACCTGTTGCAAAATCAACAGAAGTTCAGCAACTCTCAATGTTACTGGCCCATGGAAGTCCACAGATCTTCAGTAATTTTGCATGAGGAAATTAACATTAAATACCTATCACTAAGTTCTGTTTTTCATGCTCTTCTGTGTATCAATCTGGAACTAGAATATTCCAGATTTGTAGTAGCATATTTGGACCTAATGTAAAATCAGTATTTCACAATATTTAGATCTTGCCTCTTTCCAGAAAACACAAAGAGCCTCAATTGATATTTGATGTGCACCACTAATATCCCATTTTATATGCACATGGGACAGTCCTCCTCTCACCTGGTTCTCTCACATGGTTGGCTCCCCATATACTCAAGCATCACTCACCCAGAGATGAGTTCCATGCCTGATCGAGGGGTGCCCATATCTGCAGGTATGCCAGTCCCTTAGATTAAATAAAATATGGTAATCAGATAGACAGAGATTGAATATAGAGATATATAGAGATCTCTATATTCTGAATATAGAGAAGTAGAGCTACTCTTCAAGTTTGATGAGTATATTATCATGGTTAATCTATTCAGTATATTCGTACAACAATGTGCAGAGATTTGAGTGCAGTGCAGCTTTAAATGCACCCAGGTCCGCTAATGCTACTACATCATCAGGCAATGAGTTCTAGGTGGCACAGCATCTGAGGCAAAAAATATCATACTACAATCCACTGATGCATGCCTGTGAACCAATTTCAGTGAGTGTCCATGTGTGTTCACCAATGGTGCCAGCACAAACATGTCAGGGATCTTAATGGCAGAATGGCCATGAAAAATCTTCCAACATTTGATAATGTCTGCTCGAATCAGTCTACTTTCACCGAGTACAGACCTAGTTTCCATAATCTGGCACCATAATCCAGACCTTCCATCCCCTCTATGTTTCGTGTCTAAATGTCTATGTTCCCTAAATGACTGTCCCATGTAACTGTATTTCGCCATACAGGAAAAGCAAGGGACACTTTCTGGATGTGTCAGAAAGTTAGCTTTTGACCTCTCTCTCTCTGAATACTTCCAGCTCCTATGTGTCTGGATTCATTGAGTCCTGGGACTCGTCAAGTCCAGTGATGAACGCTCCAAGTGGAAGCTGTTGCCTGAGTGCCAGTGCTGACATCAGCATTTAACACCTTGAACAGTGGCTGTCCTGGGGTGTGCTATTCTTTCAGATCCGGTGCCAGCATGCCGACGGCCGGCCGGCAAATGCTGTCACTTCACCATGCCACAGTTGGAAGTGATTGTGCCATATCACTATTGTGACACCCATGTCAGTGTGGCCGGGTGGTGCGTGACTGGCCCTGGTCAGGCAGTCGTAGGGGGGCCGAGAAGGCCAGTCTGGGCAGATCAGCCAGAGAGGTGAGACCAAGTTGTGTTGTCGATGCTAGTAAGATGTAGCCCTGAGGTAGATGAGCCTAAGTCGCACAACCCTGGTAAGCAGTTTGGTAGGAGCAATACCAGTCTGGTATTACTCTCCAATGTCTACATATTATATCAGGGCTACATCTTACTAGCCTCGACAATACAACTCCGTCTCACCTCTCCGGCTGACCTACCCTGACTGACCTCCTCGGCTCCCCTACGACAACTGCCCGATCAGGGCCAGTCGCACACCGCTCAGCCACACTGATATGGGTGTCACTGGTAGACTGGACCACTGGACAGTGGTGCGGTCAGGTTCTGGGGACATCACCAACTTATGCCGTTACACATACACCTGATTTCTCTGTTGATGTCTGCTTTGACCTCCCAGGGGTTCCGTCTTGATTTCAACTACTTCAGCAAGCGGTGGCAAGGTGCCGCAGCTACCATAGTGGAGGACGATGATCGGCATGTTTGGGGAGTTATCTGGGAATTGGATGAGGAACATAAAGGAACTCTTGACAAGTAAGTAATTGTTCTAGCTGTGTGAGCACTGCTGATCAAATAGCAACCGACTGTTCCGCTGGTGGTATTGCCAGTTCACTGCACCAGCATGGTGTACGCAAAATGCAGCTTTTGTGCAGGGTTGTAAAATTGGAACAGAAAGCTTTAGCATGTGAAATTAAGCCTGTGTTTGAAGTTCGTACACGAAATCGTTGCGGAAAACAAAAATATGTTGGGGGGGGGGGGGGGGGGTGCATTTTGCCAACCCGAAACTTCGGGCAAACACAACATTTTACGAGGTTGACTGGAAGATATTCTTGACATACCACACCATTTTAATGTGTGTGGCAGCTGCTATGTAAAATGTACATCCTGCTCATGTGCTGATATATCGCATGGCTAGCGATGTGCACTGTTGCGATCCGGTGCACCATGCTGGTGCACGCCCGCTCCGTCTCCGGCCGCCCGGTGCGCCAGCCGTGTAGAGGTGACCCGGCTGACCTCAGCCGGAGTAAACAGTCTGAGCCGCACCACTGTGTCCACGACATGGGCGACCGGTGGCTGAGCCGCGCCGGGTGGGCAGCAACGCGCCGGTGAGCGCACGCGTTGCGAGTGTACCAGAACGTGACTCGAGTTTATCTCGAGTCGGAAGTCATTCGGGACGTACTTGAGAATGTTTCAACCGGGGACGAGTGGTCTAGGGGTAGATGTCGTCCACAATATTTGTGGTTTTCGCCCGCGACCAATCGGCGTGAGAGATTGGCGACGCTACATGAATCAAAGTCGACGTGTCGTAAAACCAATAACCAACCGAGAATGTTTCAACAATATTTCGCCGTCAACCGAATCAGCGGTGATCAAGAAGTTAAATGGCGGGATTTTTTTTGGGGAAGGGGCGTGTTGTTGGGGTCAAGATAACTTGGGGCAAAGACCTTTGATTTACCAGAAGATTCAGTTGCGCCCGGGGGTCGTTAACGACGTGAGCTATGCACGTGAGCGAAGGTGTTGCAATCGCATTTTGAGCCGCACTCGTCAGTAATAACAGAGCAAATGGGAGCGAAATGACATTGGGAGTTGACGCGTCCCCAAGCCATAACAAACCAACAATAATCACACGATTTCAATTCCAATAGTGCTCTCCCGAGAGGAGATTGCGATTTTTCGTACACCTCGGGAAGCTGACGAAGCCTTGTAATTTTGCTCCAATTGTCCTCGAAACGATGCCACGAGACCGGCCGACGTGTGGCAGTGTGGCACGAGCGGCTGTACAGAGTGTCCTCGAGACGATGCCACGAGACCGGCCGACGTGTGGCACGAGCGGCTGTACGGAGTGTCCTCGAGACGATGCCACGAAACCGGCGGACGTGTGGCAGTGTGGCACGAACGGCTGCAGTTACGACTGTTCAGCCAGTCGCATCTGACGCTGCAGTCGGTCGTGGAGCTCGAAGGAAAATATACATTCCAGTCCGAGACCTGAAAACAAACACCCAACACTGCGGGCGGACCTGCCAGCATTGCAAACATCATCACAAACCTCCCGTGGTTTGTGCTGATTCTTGTAGCATACACACATAGTTGTGCAAGGGTTTAGAGCTAGCTATCTCTGCTGGTGGCACTGAAGCCAATTGACATTGTGGTGGTTGCAAGTGGCGTGGTGGCCGGACACGTCATCTGACCTTGACCTGTGTCACAAAACAGGAGCGTGTCCACCAGTGCGAGTGACGTGGTGGCCGTCGTCATGTGACCTTGGCGGGCGCTGTATGACCAACGCAGTCGATGCGCCTCTAAACCCAAATAACCAACCAACCATGTGACCTTGGCCTGTGTCGCCAGACAGGAGCGTGTCCACCAGTGCGAGTGACGTGGTGGCCGTCGTCGTGTGACCTTGACCTGTGTCGTCAGACAGGAGGGTGTCCACCAGGGCATCTACCGGCCGGTGGAGGTGACGGCCGTCACGCCCGACGGCCGGCCGCTCGTCTGCCGCAGCTACCAGGTGGCGGCCGCGCTGGACGGCGACCGCCGGCCGTCGGCCGTCTACAAGCGGGTGATCGTGCGCGGCGCCGCCGAGAGCGGCCTGCCCGCCGACTACGTGCGCTTCCTGGACGCCATCGAGGACAACGGCTACGCCGGCCAGGTGGACCTGGCGCTGGACCTGGTGCACAAGTGATGGCCGCGTGCCGGGCCCGGCTGGCGGCAGCTGGCGGCAGCTGGCGGCAGCTCTGGTGATAACTGAGGACATCTGGCAGCAGCTGGCGGCAACCGGGAGCAACTGGTGGTAACTTGCGGTAGCCGGTGGCAGTTGGCGCGGCTTCTGTTCCGACACGGCGAAAGTGGACGCTGCGGCTGGAAAGGGACGGTCTGCCCGAGAGTGGACGCTGCGGCTGGCAGGGGATGGTCTGCCCGAGAGTGGACGCTGCAGCTGGGAGGGGACGGTCTGCCCGAGAGTGGACTCCGCGGTAGGAGATGAACAGCGACTGGGTCCCGGGACAGCGAGCCAATTGCGTGTCCCCGGGATGGCGCAGTGGACTTGACCACCTACTGGGCGAGACCTCGCACTATCACCACTGTCGCTGCGGGGCGGCGGGTGGCGTGTGTAGCTGTGGTTTCCGCGTCACCCGACAGGTGTCTGAAGACGTGCGCACATGTTCTTTGTGACATTCAGAGCCGTTGGGTCATTGTGCTTGGTCTGCGCCCTGGCTAGGCCGGTCACACCCGACCATACATGGCTAGGCCTGTCACACCCGCCCATACATGGCTAGGCCTGTCGCACCCGACCATACATGGCTAGGCCTGTCGCACCCGACCATACATGGCTAGATCTGTTGCACCCGACCACATGGCTAGGCCTGTCACACCCGACCACATGGCTAGGCCTGTCACACCCGACCACATGATAGGCCTGTCACACCCGACCATACATGGCTATGCCTGTCGCACCCGACCACATGGCTAGGCCTGTCACACACGACCACATGGCTAGGCCTGTCGCACCCGACCATACATGGCTAGATCTGTTGCACCCGACCACATGGCTAGGCCTGTCGCACCCGAACACACGTAATGCGGGAGCACTGGATCTGCCGGCTCCTGGTCGAGTGGAACACCAGTGGAAAATGCACAATCGCAGGAAATACAACTGCAATTTCAGCTGGTGTAACTACAACATCGATTTTGACTAAACTTACATTTCGTATTCCGCTATGTAACATCAACTTCCTCTTTTTACAACACCAGCTTCGGATTTTGCAACACCAATTTTGCGGGCGATCTTTCACGTGTGAAGTTGGGTTACGTGTACAAATCCAACACTTCCTTCTGTCGATCGTAGTTAGAGATGTTGATAAACTATCCAGCAGGCAGGCGTGCTGGCTTTGCCTCTCCTTTCGTGTGATAGTGATGTGCATTGTTGTATTACTTTCAACTTCTTATTTTGCTCCAGATTAGATATCTGCAAAATTTCACCCAGGTTTTACCCCTACACCAGGCGTTAGATACAAACTTCAGGCGGGGACAACAGTTCAAAGCCCTAGATGTGCTCACGGGCGTACATGGTGCCCCATTGCACGCCAGCACTTGAATCTCCTCAATATTTACATGCGAGCTGTGCGCAGTGCCCCATCGGACGTGCTCGTCTCATTTCGCGTGTTGTCATTGATTACATTGACAGCATTAGCGAATCTTTGACCCATTTTATCGCGCCATCATTAATTTCATGGAGAATAATACACTCATGGCATGGATTATTCATGGTCCGTGCAAAGATCCCCGTCGAAAACACATTTTGACAAATTTAGACGCGTGGTTGGTGGCCTAGCCAGCAAACAATAGTGTGCTGGAAGTCATTGTCCGCACTCAGATCACTACGGGCCAGCGGTCCCCCCCCCCCCTCAAGCTTCCACCATGTGTTGCAATGCCTTTGCTTCAACACAACAGTACGCCGGTGGCGTCCAGTGCACACGGTCCGGCGTGCATGCCGCGTGGAGGTTGACCAGAGGAATCCGGCACACTGACGAATGATCTGGGTGTGAGGACCACCTCTCCGCAAGCGACTCAGCGTCAATGTTCGGTCGGTCACGCTCGGCGCCGCCGGCAGTATACCCGCGGTCTGTGTCAAAGTTCGGTCGGTCACGCTCGGCGCCGCCGACAGTACACTTGCGGTCTGTGTCAATGTTCGGGCGGTCACGCTCAAATAGTAGCCCCGGTCCGGTTACCGAATGGTGTGGTCGCCAAGATAGACAGGTGTGGGCGTCATAAGCGACGTGCTAACAACAGCCCCGGACCGGTTACCGAATGGTGTGGCCGCCAGGTTCGATCGAGGTGTGGGCGTCACAAGCGACATGGTACGAACAGCCAGGGGCGTCGGTGCCTGTGTCGGCTGGGGCCGCCAATAAATCCCAGGGAGCACGACATCATCGGACACGCCTTGCCGGTACTGTCGTTTGGAAACCCAGGTGTTTTCGTGTTGGAACATGGGTGATTTGAATGCTGGAGCGAGGCGAATTTTCTGTCATGGTTTGGTTCAGTCTCTCATGCAGATATGAGCGAATCACGCCGTTGGTCGGTACAGTCTGATGTAATCTGGTGTGCGCAGCGGATGGAGCTGACTTTTGTTTGTTGTGATGGCTTTATGTGATATTTTTCTCGCGTGGGTTTAGACCTGCAGCATGTATGAAGCCATTGGTTCTTTTATGACGCACTCGGATTGTTGCTTGTAGTATTTCGACGGCTCTGCAATTTCCAGTGATACACAATGCAATAGCATTCGTTGAAACTTCAGCTTCTCGTCCTTGAGTACATAATAAAAGAGCAATCCTTCAGCAAAAGATAACGCTACTCGGATGGCCGCGGCCTCGTGCTGAACGACGCAGCTGGACAAAGGCGAGACCAAATTGCTTTGCCTCACAATGAACAATCCTGAGAGGTCAAAACTTCGAGCTGCGAACAGTCACGTATGGTGAGCGTTGCTGCGCTGGACTGTGGCTTCTAGGTCCGGCGGCCTGCCCTGGACTGCGAACTGCGCTAGACTGCGGCCTGGAAGCCTGGCGGACTGCGGTCTGGATGTTCGGCGGACTGCGGCCTGGATGTTCGGCGGACTGCGGCCTGGGTGTTCGGCGGACTGCGGCCTGGATGTTCGGCGGACTGTGGCCTGGGTGTTCGGCGGACTGTGGCCTGGGTGTTCGGCGGACTGCGGCCTGGATGTTCGGTGGACTGCGGCCTGGATGTTCGGCGGACTGCGGCCTGGATGTTCGGCAGACTGCGGCATGAGAGGTTCGGCGAACAGCGCTGAACTGAGGCCCGGAGGTCCGGCGGCTGTGCAATGTCACGATGTTTGTATAAACATAGCCGCCATGGACGACTGGATGGGAAGCCCCGAGATGGTGGCCTGCGGGCTGCGGCAGTCGAGAGCGCCATCACGACCGGGGACACGTCGCAGCTGCTCTGTGCACTATAAACAGCGCTGCCGTGGCGGTCAGTCGCAGTCGCAGTTCGGACGGAGCGGCGGAGCGGCAGAGCGGACGAGCTCGTGTGTGCTGCGATCAAGTTGGCCGGCGCCAGTCCCCGGCCGAGTACCGCCTGCGACGCCAGGATGCACGTCTGGCCACCCGTCCTGCTGCTGCTGCTGCTGGCGGCCGCCGGCCGGCCGGCGGCCCAGTCGCCGGGTCTGGCGCAGTGGCGGCGCGCCACCGACCTGCTCACCGAGCAGGTGTTCCAGGTGGTGAGCGTCGTGTCGCAGCTCGAGCGGCACGCGCGCCGCCTGGACGCCTGGCAGGACTACGCGCTGGAGCTGGAGCAGCGTCTGCAGAGCCTGGAGAGCGGCGTGTCGGCGCGGCTGACCGGCGTGGAGGCGGCGCTCGCCGGCTGCGTCGAGTCGCAGGCGACCGCCGCGCGCCAGCTGGCGCAGGCGGCCGCCGCAGACGCGCGCGAGACGCAGACGCGGCTGGCCGCCCAGCAGAGCGCCGCCGACGGTCGGCTGGCCGCCGACGTGTCGGCGCTCGGCGGCCAGGTGGCCGGCCTGTCGGACTCGCTGGCGCGCGCCGCCACCGCCCGGCAGAGCGCCGCCAACCGGACGCGCCAGGAGTGTCGCGACGGTGTCCGGCAGCTGGCGGAGCCGCTGGAAGAGCTGCTGGCCAGCGACGCCACCCGGCAGCGGGACGCCGCGACGGCCGAGGAGCAGCTGCGCGGCCGCCTGCAGTCGCTGGACGACCGGCTGCAGCTGACGGACAGCCAGCTGGGCAACATCAGCGAGCAGTTGCAGCTGCAGGGCGAACAGCTGCAGTGGCAGGGCGTGCAACTGCAGGCTAGTCTGACCACCACCACGCCGACGCCGACCGTGGATCCGTACAGACGTTTCATCAATCAGCTGACTAGCGGTCTCAAGAAACGCGCGAACGCCAGTAGCCTACCGGTCGCTTGATGCAAACACCACGTCGTCTGTCAGTCTGTCAGCACGACGTCGTCTGCCAGTCTGTCATCATCACATTGTCTGTCAGTTTGCCAACACAGCACGACGTGCCCTGTCAGTCTGTCAGTGCTACACGACGTGCTCTGTCAGTCTATCAGCGCTACACGACGTGCTCTATTAGGTTGTAAGCGCTACGTGCCGAATTCAGTCGGCGTGGCATTGTTGGGACTGCGTAGTCGGTCGCGAGCAGAATGTTTCGAAAAGGAAGTAAACTGACGGATGACTATCACCTTTTTAAATTATGGCAGTGTTTTTTCCGTCAAACGTACTACGTAAATTAGTGTTTTTCGTTTTAAGTCAGGCTCTCCTTGTATTATTATTACTAGTGCTAATTAGGATGAAAAGATTGCTGCGAATCACTTAGGGGGTCAAAATTGAATGGCTTCAAGGGATCCCAGGTCTTTCGTGGGTTCTACGTCTATGAAGGAACATTTTAATATAGTTATGGATGCGTCAGAATCTGCACTGGTCAGATTGTCCATACCGTTCTTGGGGGAAATAGTGGTGAATAATTAGCGTGGCGATGTGCTTCAATAAATATTGATTTTCCTCGTGCGTGTTACGTTCTAGTTGTGCTTGGGTTTGCAGCTGAGCAAGCTTTAACGAAATATGATATTTTATAACACCGCGAACCTCACATGGCAGATTTCATCGATTTTTGCCCAGGCTCGAGATCTATATCACCTCCCCCCCCCCCCTCCCCCAACTAGGAATAGTTTGCTTACTTCACCGAATGGTTGTGTGAAGGGTTCAGTCCATAGTTGCAGGTCTATATGTTGTGTGAAGGGTTCAGCCCATGGCTGCAGGTCTGTATGTTGGTAGCGGCAGCAGCAGAACAAGTGGCACCATAGCCTTACCGGGAAAGTGATACCACATACGGAACAGGTGATACTATGCCCTTACCGGACAAGTGATGCCACGGCCAGGTCAGCCCTAGACTTCCTCAGACAAATAGGCACAATGGACGGCTGGCGAACCATGTTCTGATACAAGCTGTACAGCATCGCATGAAACATCATTCTTACCCAACCCATGGAAAGCCGCAATAGAACTGCAATAAGCATGTTAACGCAAACAGCGTGTATTTGACGCCAGCCCAACATTTAATGCGGCTGCCATTCACGCCAGTCATGAACTCCCCGACCATCGGATTGTGAGGCGGTAGGTTCCGGATTTTAGCATCATTATTTTGCATTACACCTCCTGTGCGTGTTCCACGCGTCACGGGCGCTGCGTGTAACTAACCGGCCAAAAAACACCAACGACACCACCGCCTACATTGCCATAGCGGGACTCGGTAGGAAAACGGCGCCGGCACCTTGTGTTGGTAGTCGACTGGCCGCGGTCCGGGTGGGGTCTGGCTCCCACCCGACTCGGATACACGGAGCTGTAGCGGCCTGCACCCAGCTTCCTGACCGAAGGGCCGTATCAGTAGGGGACAGTCTCTATTGAGTTCTGCCGTGGAGCACCCACCCGCACTCGCAGGTGTGAGTGGGGTCGCGTGGCGGCCGGAGTGTGGTCGGTCGGCCACCAGGTGGTGAGTGGAGTCGGTCGGTCACCATATGTGCCAACACTGGGCCGGGTAGCCTTTATGGGATATGTTGACAAAGGTGGCATGACGAAGTGCACGAATATGTAGTCCATGTTGGGCCATATGGTCACACAGCAACTGGGGCAGAGCACCCATGTTCCGCCCGCAGCTCGCTACAGCTACCGGGGAAGTGTCCGGCGTTGCCACACTCGCCCCCGATTCCGCAAACAAACGGCCGCAGCAAGGAGAAACGATTGCTTATTGATATTCAGCCGTTTCGAGAATCAAACAGCCGCGAGTGGTTTACTTCCAACGTCACTGGTAGCCGGGGGCAGAAACCGAGTCCCGCAGTTAATGTAACGTGTGGTGTGCGAGGTTGAGTGGTAGGCCTGTGCAGTGGTCGCCCTGTTCGCCGCACGTCTGGCCCAATTACGCCGCATTGGTCTTGTCTGTACGCATGACGAGGGGCGGCGGGGACCGGCGCGACCCGGTCGAGCACGGTCCGTATAGCTGGTGCCACCCGCCTTGTGGTAAAATCGGGGGCAAGTTACCATGGGAGCGCGCTGCTGACTTCGCGACAGGGGGCGGGTCCGGGGATACCCCGAGTGGGCTCCGCATAGTTGTGGCATGAGTCTGTGTGTAGTGTGTGCGGTTCGTGCTGCTAATGGTAAGTTGTGTGGAGGCAGGGTGAGCTTGGCTAGTGCTGGTGAGGTTGTCCAGTTTTGGTGAGGTTGGCTAGTGTTGGTGAGGTTGTCCAGTGTTGGTGAGGTTGGCCAGTGTTGGTGAAGTTGGCCAGTGTAGGTGACGTTGGCTAGCGTTGACGAGTGTTGGTGAGGTTGGCGGATATTGGTTTGGCTACAGTTTCCGATGTATGTGTTTTCGCTTTATTCGTTGTGACCATTTCGGTGGAGTGTGCTTCTGGCACTTCTCTGTGATTCCTGTTGCTATATATATATATATATATATATATATATATATATATATATATATATATATATGCGTGCGCGCGTGTGTGTGTGTGTGTGTGTGTGTGCAGGGGCGTCGATTTGTATCCTTTTGTGGGGGCCATGGCCCCACCAATGTTGATCTTGCCCCCCCCCATGTTGATTTGGGGCCCCCCGCAATAACCTATGCTATTTTATGCTCATAAGAAAGCTAAAGGGAAAAAATGAAAAACACCATGCTAAGTAGAAACACTGATGTTAACCAGCACATTCTGTACTGAAAAGAACCAGATTTCGATTAGATAGTGGATTGATGGTCTTGTCTCCACGCATGACGAGGGGGGGGGGGCCCGCCCCCCCCTAAGGGCATTTATAAGACTTTTTTTCCACCTTTTGCTGAAAAATTTAAAATTGTGTGCAATAAACAAACAAAATAGCTGGATTTCCCTCCGCTGTGAAAGTACAGCTTACATCACAAAATGTTGAGATAAGCTGATGATGATGCATTTTAAACCAGATTGTCTGAAAAAAAAATGCTAAGCAGCTAAGCAACAATTGCATCGCCATACTGATGTTTGTACACACCACCGATGGCAAAACCACATGCATATGGAGCTTGAACATGATTCAGTCCATTCTCAATTTCCAGTCCTTGTCAAACTGGCATGCAATCCAGTCCAGTAAAAAACAATCATGGTTATCATTGAGATTGTGGATGTACAAACTATAATTATCTTCAGCAACCTACCCATCACACCATCAGCTTGATATTTACCAAGGTACCTACCTGCATGCCCAATGACAATGTGCATGCATTCAATATTGATATGGGGAAACCCAATCTCAAACTGAACCAACGAAAGCCACGTATGAGCCAATCTGCAAGCCTATGAAACCATGAGAGAGAAAAAGGCAGCAAGAAGCCGTATAGACACCTCATTATAATTGATATTCCTGAAGAAAGTAATAGGTATTAAGCTATGGCCACACATAACTTCCTAAACAAACCCTATAGAGTCATACAAGACCAATGTCTGGTAACGCGCATTAAGTGCCACCCACGATACTATTACCTTAGAAGGTACACCAAAGTTCGCTTTCAAGCTTTGGTGACATCATAGTTTTTTCCTCTTATATTGCAGAAATTGGTAGCATCAGGCGTGTTTCAATTTCACTGCGCATGAGACAGTTAAAGCATTTTTCAAGCTCCAATTTTCAAAGTTTAAAGAACCTAACCCAGCCAAACCTAGCCTATCATAAGTTGCTGTTGAATAAAAAAATGATTGGTAAATTTGCAGTTTAAGATGATTTTTGAATTTTTGAATTTTTCTTCACAATACCATGTTTATGACGGTGACTAAGATGATGGGACCACTTATTTTCCGTGCAAATTCATGTTATTTTAATTGGGGAAAAAAATTACAAATTTTCCAACTTAAAAAACCTAAACCAACTTACCCTAACCAAACCTAACCCATTTGTTTGCTTTATGGTGACAAATGTGTGTAAAAACTTTTATTGGTTGGCTGGTTGGTTATTTGGACTTACGGCCGCATTGACTGCGTTGGTCATACAGTGCCCATACAACTTTTTTTTGTTCCCACCTTAAAGCACAATAATACCCGAAAGTTTTCCACAAATTTTCCAAACATGTTCACAAAAAAAAAAAATTTTCTTCAAAAGCAGCTTAGGTTAGGTTAGGCTGGGTTAGGTTTCTTTTTTAAGGTTGAGAATTTGCAGAACATAAATTGCTGACATTTTTATAAATTTAATTTTGTGTTCTCAAAAGGTAGGTTAGGCTAGGTTAGGTTAGGTTTTGTTGCATTAAAAAAACACATTTATGTTTATGCTGTTACCGAACTCAAAGCCCTTCTTTGACATTATTTTTCTCACAAGCTGAAAAGTAAGCATTTGCACAGAAAATAAGTGGTCCCATCATCTTAGTCTCCTTCATAAACATGGTATATTGCAAAAAAATATAAACACATATTTTTTTTTAAAACCTTAAACTGCAATGTTACCAAATAATTCGAAATTTTGTGGAGAAACTTTTTTGGGAAATTTTTGAAATGTTTTCCAACTTGAAAAGCCTAAACCAACCTAACTTAACCAACGTTATTAATTGGAATGCATGATATTGGCAAATTTTACATTTTTAAGTGCTTTGTTCCGGTGTAATTTTAGCAGTGCGAGGTGACTTTTCAAGGGATACCAAAAGAAAATCTTCAAACAGGATGGGGAGGAGTTAGGGTTCAAATCCGGTGATTCAGAAATAATGGTGGTAGATTTGGCCCCCTCCATAGGACAGTTAGTTTGGTCACTAATTATTATATAACAAAAATATAAAGAACCCCTTTGAATTTTTTTTTTGCTGGAAATCCGTGAGCTTTTTTTTAATGGGGTAGGTGGGCACCTTCCAAATCAGTTTGCCTCCTCTCGCAAATCCTAGGTACGCCATTGCCATGGCATGACATATTTTACCTGTTGATGGCTATAATCCGCCGCAATGGACGGTGTACTCCGCGGCCCCGGTCCGCCACAGTGGACGGTGTGCTCCGCAGCCCCGGTCCGTTACAATGGACGGTGTACTCCACGGCCCTGATCCGCCACAGTGAACGGTGTGCTCCGCGGCCCCGGTCCGTTACAACGGACAGTGTACTCCACGGCCCTGATCCGCCACAGTGGTCAGTTTGCTCGGTGACCCTGATTCACCACAGTAGATGATGTACTCCGCGGTCCTGATCCGCCGCAGTGGACGCTATGCTTCGCGGCCCTA
>JAOTOM010003318.1:47500-62500 GCA_034440615.1 Ashinkailepas kermadecensis
GGCGCCGACAAGATGACTATACGAAGACATGATGATATGACACATGATGACTGCACAAACTACACCGTGGACTCGAGGCACACTGCTCGCTGTGGGCCGCCCCGGTTGGGGGCCGGCGGCACGCCGGAAGCGGGATCGGCGCGGGCCAGGGGAGCCGCCCGGCGGCCGCGCGGAAACACCTGTCACAAGGTCGCTTCGACGTCAAGGGCGCACCGCAGTAGACGAAGACGAAACATAACAACAGTGCCACCATTCAGACCGACCACTCAGACCGACCACTCAACCGAACCGACACCCCTACCAACTCCTATTACCCCTCCCCCTCCCCCCCCAAAAAAAATGCCTACCCCTCCCCCATCCATCCCCCCACACCGATCCCGCCCCCGACCTCGCCGCCCTACAGTACTCCGCGACCCTGGTTTGTCACAGTTCATGACGTATTCCGCGGCCCTGGTCCGCCACAGTGGACGGTATGTTCCGCGGCTCCGGTCCGTTCCGGTGAACCATGTGCTCCGCGGCACCGCACACTGTGATAACTCGAGGGAAAAACTGGCCATAAATCATTGCGGACAAAGTATGCTAGTTCAGGAGCGATTTTGGTCTTAATCCAGAGCTTCACATTTCGAACATATGAAGAAGCTCTATTGTCTTAAAGATTGCTTAACCCAGAAATTTCAGAGGTAATACCTACAAGAGTGAAGGGAACATTCCCCTCCCCTCATTTTGCTTCCGCGAAATATCTCGGGAACCAATTGAGGTAGACAGCCCAAATTGTGCACACACCTACATGAGTATCTAGTGTACCTTGTTTTAAAAGATCGACGTCCGGTCATGCATAGTGACATCATAATGATGGGCGCTATATGACCTGTGCAGTCGATGCGCTCCTAAACCACAATAACTAACTGACATCATAATGACGTCATAAGCGAAGTCCATGGGCACTCATATATTAGATAATTATTCGTTAGCGTTTGCTATGCGAGCATTCTGCACTGCAAATGTGACCTAATAATTGCTCCACAGAATAGATCCAAGATCTCCTTGTCTTAAGTGGCTGAAATTATTCCAAAATATATCCCAAGATATGACATACAGGTAAAATATGGGTCTCTGAAGGCACGTCGAGCCGTGTTGCCGTCGTTAGACGTACCTACCATGGCACATGGCTGATCCACGCCAATACCCATTCTCTCCCGGAACTGCTGCTGTAATTCCTTCTTTCTTTCACACGCATCTTGTTTTCTTCGCCAGACACTGCCCACACTTTGACCTCCAGGCGGTAAGAAATGTGGAGAAGGCACTCAATGCATCGAATCCAGACATGCATAGTTGAGAGACCGAGCTGACATGCACCCTCACGGGCAGGTCGAGCTGCGACAGCAGACAGGTCATTTATCTGATGAGGTGTGCACCCACAAATGGTGCATGTCATGCTGCTGCCGGTGTTGGTCAAGGCGTTCACCACCTTGCTGTCAATCATGGTGAGTTGAACATTGTACGCCACTCTGAAACTGGTACCGTCTGTTGCGGCGACGTAGGTCGGCCTCAGTAGACGTATCTCGGATTTAACATTGTCTCGTTCTTTCCGGGAGGCCTCTGCTGTCTCGCGCTTGTACTGGACCCGCAACGGTCGGCAGAAGCGGATTGAAGACGGCGTGGGTTGGTCCAGACGCAAGTACCACCGACCGTCAGTTGGAAAGGCATCAGAGTGGCACAGAACAGATTTTGTTCTGTAGCTTCATCGCCGTCTCCCATCGGTTTGTATACAGCTTACCCTGTAGCCTCGTGAAATTCCCATTTGACGTGAAGCACGGCCGAAGTGCAGGTGCTGGATGACGTCGACTGTTGGTCGGCAGGTGAAGCTGAGTCCGTACGGGCGACAGACGGCAGACATGCCACCAGCCGCTGCGTCGTATGGTCCAGGAGAGCTTGTAGAGAGCTGATGTATGATCCAGGAGAGCTGACGTCTCGGTGAATTGCATGCTGTTGAATGCCGGATAGCACTCTACCTTGGCCTGATGCACCTTTCCATAGGCAGGCAGGATGTCTGTCCTCGCCGCATCATTCGTCACTCGGCGGACCATACGCTAGCCGTGCACAGACAAGTCAGCTGACACACACATTACCACCGCCCGGTCTCCTGACACGCGCTCGGGTTGGCTCACTTTAGAGCTTCTGAGAGTCCGGCGAATCTTGCTGGGCCGATTCGGTTATTCCCCCACCTATCGCAGCACGAAAGCCGCGTCCTTCATGCCATCAGCACAAACAGTTTTCCCAGCAGCCTCCACGAGCTACAGAGAACTGTGCTGTTGAGCGCCTCTTGAGGACGCCCGACGCTGAGAACGGACGCTGAGTTGATCGTAGATTCTACCTGGTCGCCCTCGCGCTCCCTCCACGGCCTCGTCATCAAGGTGGGTCTCAGCTTCATCATCACTCACGACGTGGTCACCACGCTTTAGGGACACGTAGAACACCTCGTCTCCCGAAATATAAGTCGCAAACTGACTTCTGAATGTACCCTGGGCTCACTTACACTTAACCCACTATCCTCTTAAGTTCTGGACGATCAAGTCGGTCCCCTTTTTCATGTCCACAATCGACGACTCGCTCCGGAGATAGCCCTGATAGATTTTCTCCATAACCAACTGCAAACTATAATTAAACACATGAGCATAATAGTTTCCACGCCCAAACGCTTTTGCCCTGGTTAACAAGTCCACACATTCCTCTTTGCTGATGCGCACCTCCATGTTCACTGTACGCACAATCCGACCACACTGACCCGACCATTACATGTAAGGACAGCTCCCCTGTCATGGGAAGCGCTATGCGTGACCTATCTCGACTCAGTCACCTCGTCAGTTAGGGGAGTTTTTGTTTGGCATAGCGATCGCTGGAGCAGATTACCCGGTAAAAGCATCCCGCCAGCCGGCGCGTCGCGGCGTCCGGCTCGGGCTTCCCCGTGCCGCCCGGGCTGGCCCACCCCACCGCACCGAGGCCTGCCGGGATACAATTGATCACCACCGGTGTTGGAGCAGCTAGGTGCAGCTGAAACTTATAGTACATATAGTGAAGGGATCGCTGATTTCATTGGGATTGGTCTCTGGTTGTGCGCTGTTGTGCGTTTTTTAAAACCATATTCGAACTTGAAGGTACTAAAAAGTTGAACGACTATTGTAATTATTTATCGTTACATTTATTTTTGAATTACTTAGCGCAATGAGAATGTTCTCAGCTATCATTTCATGTCCCACTTGCCCAGTTTTTTTAAAGAATGCATCTTACCTTTATCAGTCGTCAAACTCCGACAACATTAGTGCACATGTGCATCGTTTTTTTCCACACGCAATGTTGTACATGTTCATGGACTTGTTGATATATCAAATCTTGTCAAAATTTTCATAAACACTGTGACCTGGTGTGCTTCAAGCATTTCCTGATGCAATGGCGTCACAAATATGGCATTAAATAATAGTCGAGAAATGCATTTCTGGTCAGTTTTTTTCTTCAGTTATCACACTGTGCAGTGGGAAGATGTGAACAGTCCCTGGGTCGATTAAGAGGCCCCGGGCTGATGTGACGGTCCCGGATCGATGAAAAGGGCCCTACAGTCGATGGAAAGTGCCCACCCACGGGCAGAGGCTGATGCCTCGGGCGGGGCCAAAGTAAAGGGTCTCTGGCCGGCCGGAGGAATCCCGTGTCGGTGGAAGGCCCCCGGGCTGACAGAGAATGTCCTGGCCAGTACAAAAAGAGTCCCTGAGCCAACGGAGAGTGGCCCTCGGGTGGCGGAAGGGCCATCTGTTCGGACGGAAATGGTTCCCACATCCGACAGAGAGGGCCCTAGCCACCAGAAAAGATCACACGGCATCGGAGAGGGCCCGTGATTCGACACGAAAGGCACCCGGGCCAACAGAGGGACCGAAGCCGATATTAAGGGCCCTGGACTGACGGGGATGGGGGGGGGGGGGGAAGGTCGTTGAAAGAGCTCTCGGCTTGAGGGAGAGGGTTCCGGCCAGTAAAGAGCACCCCTCAGCGAACGAAAAAGGCTTCTGAAATGACGGAAAGGGTCCCGGCCACCAGATAGGACCCAGGATCATTGGATGGGGCCCGAACCTCTATGAAGGGCCCTGGGCCCTCATACGGGCCCAAGCAGATATGAAGGCTCTGAACTATCGGAGAGGGCCTCGGGTCATTGGAAGGGCCTTCGGCTTGACTGAGAGGGCCCCGGCAAGCAAAGAGAGCCCATGAGCCAACGGTGAAGGTTTCTGAGTAGTCAGGACCCATATCAATCACTGGGGGCCCAATTTACCAAAACTGTGTGTGCCCTCTTAGGAAAATCCTGTCTGCGCCCCTGGGCTCCTGGGCCTTCCATATAGTCTCAGGACCCTCTGCGACCGCGAGGGACCTTCTCCGTCGGCTCAGTGACCATCTCCATCGGCTCAAGGGCCCTCTTCGTTGGCTCAATGATCCTCTTTATCGGTCGGACCCTTTTAGTCAGCTCTGGGCCCTTTCGTCAGTCCAGGAGCCTTTCACGTCCGCCCAGGGGCTCTTCACGTCGGTCCAGGGGCCGCTGACGTCTGATCAGGGGCCCTTCACGTCGGTCCAGGGGCCGCTGACGTCTGATCAGGGGCCCTTCACGTCGGTCCAGGGGCCGCTGACGTCTGATCAGGGGCCCTTCACGTCGGTCCAGGGGCCGCTGACGTCTGATCAGGGGCCCTTCAATTGTTGGAACTGGGGCCCTCAACACAGCGTGTTCAAGGAACCCCTTAGGTCTGTTCGGGGCCCAAGGGCGGGTGAGCCTGACCTCATACCCCTGGATCCGCCACTGATGGGGAGGATGTTAATTTACGTCTCATCAGGTCTGAAACTTGGCCAACATGATTTTGCGAACAAATGGTTTCAAATTAGATTTGATCTGATGTGCTCCATGGCCAAAGCATGAGAGTGGCAGTAGGATGCAGTGGCGACGGCCCGTGGATGCAGCGGTGCTGGTCTGTCTGCCCCGGAAGGATGTTGGTTGATAATTTTAGCAGAAACCTGTGATGACGCAACGATGGGACATTCCCGTGTCTCAACTATCCCATGCCTTGACTCACTTTTCACTAAAGCATGGTTTTTTCCTTTTGCATGTGAAGGTTCTTGACCAGCTTAGTGACACTTGTGCTATATACGTTTGGGAACATGGAAACATGGACATGGATGATGCATTTTGATTTGGGGGTTGAAACGGGTTACGCGCTCCGAATATGCACGATACACTATTTTGCAAAACATCAGGCCGGATACATTCCAATGTTCGGAGTACGGGATGTAACATCGGCAGTGGTAGGATGCTCATCTACCAACCAAAAGGTTGTGAGTTCGAATCCCACGCTTTGCTGCTCTTGACCTGCGACAAATCGGCGTGATGGGTTGGCGACTCATTTTTAGAATGCATTTTTGTGTACCCTTAACTGATATTTTCTCACTAACATATGTTTCTTCTACCTTGTGATCTACTTCCTTCTTTGCCAGCAGCTGATTTCAACATTGTTACCCAAATGCGTCAGGTCCTCTTGTTTTTGCCATCGATATGGAGCATACACCTGAAATCCATTTCGTTTCTGTATTTTTTGTTGTTCCAGGTTTACACTGCGATGTGAAAATGTAAACCCGAATTTCAGCTACAGCTCAATTGATGGAATTAAAAGTTCATGATAGCAAGCCCGATGCTGAACATTCTAATTACAGTAATGACAGTTGACAAGGTACGGAGCCGAAATATACCGTATTAATTGAAGATATTTACTCTTTATTTATAACGAACATACGGTACTTTCTTATTTACCGGAATTAGGAGTTATTGGCAATGTTCTCTTTATGCTCTATGCTGTTGTAGATGTCGGTCGTGGAGCAAATATCTGCGCCACGAAGTGTCCAGAGCACTTCCTAGCCCAGAATTTCTTTGCTAATGTGAGAAGGATAAAAATGCGTTTCAGGCATTTCACATTTCACATTTAAGCCAGCATTACGCGGCGTTAAGACAGTGTGTGGCGTGGTGATTCACTCTGCTATCAGCCGGGGCTTCCGTATTCGCGACGAAACCACATTGTGGCCGAGCGGGGCAGTTGCTCTACGGATCGGCTATGGGTGAACCAGCTGAGAGGAGGCGCAGCATGCAGCCGGACTTCAGACTAACAGCGCAATCACCGCTCCCGCTGCCCACGTCGGACGGTTAGTGACTGTGGAGCCATAGCTGTGCCCTTATGTTCTCACCTGCGCATCCCCCTACCTGTGTCCTTATGCTCGCACCTGTGCAAAGACCTACCTGTGTCCCTGCTCGTACCTGTGTGTATGTTTGTGTCGCTATGTTTGAAGAGACCTTCGCTAATTGGTTCTCACAAGCGATACTTCATGGTCGATATTTTAACTTAAAATATATAGCAATAATAATGCATGTTCCAACTTCTGCTCCCCATGGCGTTCGAAATGGTCGAAAGATTGATGAGAGAAGCAACTTTTGAAACAAAATCAAGGACAGTATCATAATCCGAAACCAAATAGCCTGCCAAACGTGGGAAATATTCGTTGATGCATGTGAACCCCTGTAGACCATCTCATAATGATCCATTATTTTCAAAGAAACAAACGAACATTGCTCTTGTGAATAGAGAAGTGTTCATACTATGCAAAAGGAGAGCCCAAAGAGTGAAGGGTGGAGCCAGATGCGAGGTGAAGCTAGGTTAGTGGTCTGGATCTGTTGCTATCGTAAAGTTTGTACTTGTGCCTGATGCCACTGACGTAGAATTGTGTCCTCACTGTTCTCTCGCACCCAATCATTATCATACACAAGACATGATATAACAACATCCACACGAAACATTCGAGGAAAACGGCAATAATATGCCCTGACATGATTTTCTTGGTGAGGTAGTGAGATCGCAGATCACACAAATACTTAGAATGCGAAGGTTGCTTCATTCAATCAGCATACGTGAGACAGGTGACGTTTGCTCAGTAATAAAACACGTATGGACAGCCGTTAAGACTATTCGCAATAGTGTGACTATTTGCCGTAGTCCATAGATGCGAATTACAAAATATAACGTATGCTATTAGATAGGGGCTTCGCGGTTTACATCAAAATAGGTAGGCAACATCGAATGAGTAGTTCCGCCTGAATAATATATGGGTTCCAATGACCTTTACTTCTTAGCCAATGGGTCTATTTTAGTGGCCTACATAGGGGGGAGGGGCAAAGGAGGAAATTTCCCCCATGAGAGGCGATGCCCTCATGGGGGAAAGAATCGCGTCGGTGCCCCGAAAATCGTACTGGAACCCCAACATTCACGTTGTGACATCCCGAACATCTTGTCCGGGCAACAGTAAGTACAGCGGACTCCAAGAACTCGCTCCTTGGCCCACGGAATTCCGCCGTATTTTCCACAAAATGGCGCCGAAGCCTCCAAAATCAAAATTGCTAGGAACCCAAGAATTCTACTCTCAGTTCCCAACAATTGGCATCGAGGACCCGAATAATTACAGCGAGGCCTGGAAGAATCGCGCCAGGGACCTTAAAATCGCGCTGAGCCTCAACATTGCTGTCGAAGCTCCAAGTAATTCGCGTCGGGTCCCCAAATAAATACGGCGGAGCCACAGACACCTATAAGGGGGAAAATTGCTTCAGTCCCCCCGCCCAATCGCGCTGGAGCCACACAATTCCTCTCGGGGTCCAATCAATTCGCATCGGGGCCCACTAAGTACAACGAGGACCCTATAATTCGCACCAGGGCCCACACAATTGCGTCGAGACCCAGAAATCGCTCGAGTCCACAAAAAAATTTCACTGGGGCACCCAAATTTCTCCTTTCACGCCTCAAATAAATTCAGCGTGGTCCAGAAAATCGTGTCGGGACCCGCGAAACATGAAGCCTGGGCCCATAAAAAATAAGCATGAATCCTGTCAAATTAATGTCCGGGACGGCAAAATCGCTCAGAAGCTCAACATATCACGCCAGAGGCCTTAACAAATATCGTACGGTCCCGTGGAAATGTACTGGGCCTCGAAAAATCGCGGTGGGGCAAGCAAGCAATTAGGCGTTGGGGCCTGGGATTCGAAAATGCAGAAGAGGTCCCGAAATATCGCGTCGAGCCCAAAAGAATCACGTCGGGCCCCCGGAACCACGCGCCTGGGCCCGATAAATGGTCCCGGAATCACGTGAAATCGTGCCGGAGCCCCCAAAATTATACTAGGCTAAAAATGTGCGTCGGTTGCCCAAAGAACTAACGGGTCAGGCTGAACAGGAGAAAGTTTTGGTCGAGGTACTTATGCATTTCAGGTATATTTCAACTCATTTTCACTGCATATATGTATGTTAAACACCACACTACTTTCGCTCATGGCTTGGACAAACAATGCTTATCTTACCGACCCGTGAAAACCGCCCATGCTATTAGAGTCACAATTACATAGTCAATATTCTCCTCACATTTTCCCACCCAAATAAATGAAGTCATTACAAAAGTGAATACAATTTCGAGTGGTTGGAACAATCTTCTACCGTATTGCATGCATTTTGATTGTTCTCTCTCTCTCTCTCTCTCTCTCTCTCTCTCTCTCGCTCTCGCTCTCGCTCTCGCTCTCGCTCTCGCTCTCGCTCTCGCTCTCGCTCTCGCTCTCGCTCTCGCTCTCGCTCTCGCTCTCGCTCTCTCTCTCTCTCTCTCTCTCTCTCTCTCTCTCTCTCTCTCTCTCTCTCTCTCTCTCTCTCTCGCTCTCGCTCTCGCTCTCGCTCTCGCTCTCGCTCTCGCTCTCGCTCTCGCTCTCGCTCTCGCTCTCTCTCTCTCTCTCTCTCTACCATTCACCCATTTGATATGCATCCTGGGACCCATGATGGCTTCAGGCTCCTAGTGTTGCGGGTCACGGGCCAGAATACAAATGAAGTCGTTTAGCTCCAAGCGCGTTTAGTCGTTAGTCGTTTAGCTCCATGAGTTCTTCTTGGGAACACAATTTTTTGCTTCAAAAGCGACGTACCGGGGTATTCAAGCTTGAACGTACTTGACCTGACAATTCGGCTTGACCTCACCGGCCTTTAGGATTTTCGGATGTCAACACATGCACACATTTTGGTTGAATGAATCTGCTGAAAGAATCCAAGACATATATTCACATTTTCCAGTCATTCCCCAAGATAGAGGTCACGTCACCCGGATGACCTATGGCGAACTTCGGGAACCTCAGCATGGCCGGAAATGACGAAATAAGTTGCTATATGAGCTCCAGGCTATATTGGCTTGCCAATGATGTGTTTCTAACATGCATGGTCCGGAAGCTGGTTTTGAAATCTGATTCTGACCCGACCTGACTGACTCTGTCAAAGACAAGGTCATAGTAAATCAGCTCAAGACAGGCTCGTGACCCGTTTTTTACTATGATCAATATAAATACTTTCATCTATGTTGGTTAAAAAAAACTATGCCGAAAGGAAACAAGCTCTGGTTTTGTTCTAAGCGATTAAAATGATTTAAGTCTAGGTTCGTATATTGACCTAATATGACCTTTGGTTACCTCATTATCCGCCAACTTGCCAATGTATAGTACGCTTCGGTCTCTCCATGACCAACGCTTTCCAATGGTGTTTTGCATTCTATTCTAGCTTACGTATATCGGATTTTAGTTGGAGGCCTTTCAAGTGCACCCTCTCCCCACTCGACAGAAGTGGACTTCCCGGATGGTCTGGCGAAGGGCAAATGGAGATAATTGTGGCGATTGATATACTGTTGGTAAGGCCCAAGCCCGGCCAATCGAATGTTTGGTCCCACGAAAGATGCTTCAACTCTACCAATGCTTCACTAAGTTATCACCGAACTTATTTTCTGATCTAACTAACTCGCGTTACCAAGTGTTTGGATTTCAAAAATCATAAACATAATGAATATGTGAAGTACAGCAGCTTAATGGATGGCTTATTTGCGTCCGCACAGAATGACATAGTGGCCATAACCCCATGCTGACAACTCCATAATGGACGTAGAGGACCCAAGCATGGGGCGTTTGAAAATTGAGAATAAACCTGCAACATTAAATATACATTTGTTTTCGAGTTGTGAAAAATTACCAACCGAAATAAGAGGAGATTTTAGTTTCGCAACCCCCCCCCACACCCCACCCCAGAGAAAAGCCTAGCTACTCCCACAGATCAGGCGTTTTGGTTCTCCAAACAATTCCATACGACTTCCATGACAGAAGACAAGTCGATATAAGCAATACTCAAAATATATTTTCATGATATATTTACGTACATTTGGATAGGGTTTATATGGAATGTTCATCTGTTGAGCGAAAATTGACCATTATATTCTGACAAGCCAATGATGAAACATGTTACGAAAGCCTTTCTCGAAGTTCTGCACCTATAAGATTTTGGTACATTCGAGATATAAGTGATGTGAACAGCCCTGGCATGGTCGCACCAACCACGTAAACAATTGTTTTTGTTTTTAGCCGTGACAAACTGCCATCCGCTAGATATTTGTTACGTTAATGAAAGGGTTACGTTAAACCGGCTTATGTGGCACCCGGTGATAACAAACAAGCAATAGAGGACAGATGGGAGACACCGGCAAACAAAGAACCTTGGCGTAAAGGGCCGGTACATACATCGCATACAGGTAGACATACAAACGTACATACATACATATCATACAGTAGAACATTTGGACGGTGGACAGCTTCGTAGCCTCCGGACAGGCTCCGCTGACCACCTGCGACCTGGAACGAAGCGGAGGCTCGGCGTCCAGGGCGAGCCGTGGGCGTCAGGCCCGACCTTGAATGTGTAGATGTATGTTTAAGTTAGAGCTTGGAAAAACCTAAGAAGGGGAAAACCAAGCTGCTTGGAAAACCCGAAAGTAAAAATCCAAGCGCAACCTATAGAGAAAACCGTCCGTTTTGGCCAAATTGGACCGGTCCCTGTCTACCTAGTGCGAAATAACCTATATGTATGTGGCTTACGACAGCGGAGATGTTGATAGCGTTTGGCTTCAAATGGCTTGGTCTAGTTTGATGCTGTGTAGAAAGGCAAATAGGTATAGGTAGCTCAAGGAAATAGGTATAAAATAGGTAGCTCAAGGAGCTCCGGATGCTCGTCACCGAGAAGGATTCGCAGCGAAAGTGGAAGGCGATGTTGGGCGATGTAAGAAAGAAACGTTGTAAATGCTATGCAGGACAGAGCAGCAAATTCCTTTTCCACCCATTAGAAAAGGAAAATTAAAGAGAACTTGAAAACTCAAAATTTGAAATTTCAAAAAAAATACAATTTTGATTTTTGGGTCGACACAAATTTTATGGCACTGGTCGATTTCGCTTTCCTTTTCGGATTCCAAATAATTTTTTTTATTCTTCAATTCTCCCCCAAAATGAACTCCCTAGAGCCAAAAACATTATGTAAGTCCTGAAAACCTAGGCCCCCTAGTGACGTCACTTTGGGGGGATTTTTTTGGGGGTGGTGTCTAGCCCTACTCGTCGAGAGCTTTCCGGTGACACGCGATTCATTTTCGTGCCGCCCATTGTTTGGAAGATAGGGGGGGTTATCCATCCCCCGAGACGGGGTGTGAGGGAGGATCTGACCGGAGAAACGGGGAGAGAAATCGGAAATAATGCAACGGTTTCATGCTTTTTTCACACGAAACCGTGCTGTGTAGAGTCAACAATTTGGATGAGGTTGCAGTGGTGCTGCGTCTGGGTGGAAAGCCGCTTTCAGAGAGGAATGGGATTTCGTTGTTTTCGAGGCAGTCACTGATTCGTCCATTGACCATGCGCTCGAATATTTTAGAGGCACAACTGGTAAGGTAGATGGGGCGATAGCTCGAGGGCAGGTGGCCAGAACTATGGTCCGATTACCATTCCGGCCCATGGTCAAACGTGGAAACCATGGTTGGGTATTGACCAAAGCCGGGTATTGCCTCACTCGACTAAATCATGCATTTATAAATATGCATTGCGACACGAGCAGCTAAAGCTGTCATGAGCCATTGCTCTCTACCACCCATGTGTTCCGTCCTCAGGGCAGACGGTCACCTCTACAATACCCCGGCTGAGGAAGGATGGCGAGCGGATGCACTTGGGAGCTCGCTGCATTAGCAGCGCGGTGCATTGTGCGGCGCAGCTGGGCGATTGTGACGTACTGCGGTCTGAACTGAGCAGCGCCACGGCGACCGATGTGAACGCGCTGAACTCCGTCCACAAGACGCCGCTCATGTTGGCCGTGGAGGCCGACTCGCCCGAGGGGGTGGATCTGCTGCTGCGGTGCGGCGCCAAGCCCAACGAGGGGGGTCCGTACGGCGCATCGGCGCTCCACATCGCCGCCGGCTCGGGCCAGCTGTCGTGCGCCAAAAACCTGCTGCGGGCGGGCGCTCGCGTCAATCCGTTCACACTGCGCATGCGCCGCACGCCGCTGCACATGGCGTGCGGCCGCGGCGACGCGGCCATGGTCGGCCTGCTGCTGTCGTTCGGCGCAGACGCCGGCGTTCTCGACTACAAGCACCAGTCTCCGCTGCACGTGGCGGCCGCCGGAGGCCACCGACGCTGCGTGCAGGCTCTGATCAAGGGCGGCGCGCCGGTCAACCTGAGCGATTTGGACGGCATGACGCCGCTCAGCCTCGCGCTGGACGCCGGCTGCTGCCGGGAGCTGGTCAAGGTGAACGCCGTGGTGAGCGCCGCTGGGTTCGTTCGCCTGCTGCAGGAGAATCCCGCCGCGCTGGCGCGTCTGCTGGATCTGGGCGTCGAACGCGACGACACCGGCACCATCGATGTCACGTTCAGGCCGATGCGCGAAATCGGCGGCGCCGACTGTCCGTTTGAGGCAAAGTTTGCGAGCGAGGTTCAGCGCACAGGGCGGTGGGAGCTGCTGCGACACCCAGCTATGGAGGCGGTTCTGGAGCTGACGCGACAGGACACGCTCTGGATGTGCGTATCCCGTCTCGTGCTGAACTTGGTGTTTCTGGTCGCGCTCGTAAGTCTTACGACTACTGCCGTACTCTACCCAAACCTCGCTGTGGCCAGGGCTTGCCTCCAAGTGGCAGTGGCGGTCCTAAACTCGTTACGACTACTTGGCCACTTCGTCGAGTTCCTCTTTACAGGAAAACGTGTCTTCTATGCTCTTAGAACCTGGCCAGCTATCCTTACCACTGCACTGACATTTGTGGTGTTGTTTCCACTCCAAGATGTAAATGCACGCAGTTGGTTTTCCATAACAATTGCTCTGGCATTCATCGAAATGATGCTGGTCATGGAGTCTGTTCCTGTATGGAAGATGACTAGAGCGGTCTCCTCCTTACTCCATGTGACACGCAGCATTGCGGAATACTTGATAATATTCATGCCCTTGCTGACTGGCTTTTCCTTTGCATTCTACATCATGTTTGATGACAATTCACTCTTCCATGGTCAGTTTGTGGTGGTACATATGGCAGCAATGATCCTTGGAGAAGTCGACGCCACGGAAATCGATCACGTCACTCCACCATCCACTCTTGCCTACATCATTTCTAACTTCATATTCATTCTGTTCGTGGTGATGGTGCCATTGGTCATGCTCAATCTGCTCCTGGCACTGACCATCAGTGATACCAGAAAATTTCTGTCCAAAGGGGGCAGCGAATTTTTGAAGACGCTCTCAGCAACAACTGCGTGGAATCAGCAGGCGGCATTTTCGTTTGACAAGAGGGTTCGCAAGCTGAAGCATTGGCTTCCTCGTCCGATGTTTGTCGCACTGGCGACCTTCTCGTTGCGCTTCAAGTGGCGCAGTACCCTCCCACGTCCGTCCGCCTGTGGGACGGACACGCCCATAATAACGCTGCACCCACTCACGTATGACGGCAAGATGGTGCGAGCTTCTGTGTGTGGCAGCAAGCGCAGGTTTCGCCTTCGACGTCAGCTATGTGCGGGACTGCAGGAGATCGTGGATCGGAAAGCGGCGACAGAATCGGACGAGCAGCCAACAGTTGTGGCTCGGGAGAGAAGACTGACCAGAGTGTCGACGGTAAGCAACACTGAACAAGATCCACTTTCACTGTCGAATGCCTTGGCCTGACGCTAAGTGTGCTAAGTGTGCCCGAGCCGCCGCTTGTTAGACAAGACAGCTCCTTTTGACGCATGTCATGCATACGATGGCTGAGGTACGAAGGAGGAGATCAGATGACTAATGGTGAATCTATGCGATATCACGCACCGTACGACTGCTGTTGAGAGCTCGGCTTGCCGCACCTGCTCGTCTCGTGCATCGGCAACTGCCTGGTAGAGGTGCTGACCTGGGAGCACCAGCGGTGTCCTGTCTATCCCGAGAAACGTTTTCAGCCAGACTGCGCAACTTCGCCAGCCGATTCCGCGCATCGCGCTGGTGTTGCCAGTGACTGACTTCGGCTGTGACCTGTATCGCACTTGCCAGTTACACCTAGCTGGCCAGTAGGATGCCCTGTTGTTGTAGGATAGTGCCGATGACGAACCTTCACTGGCCCTGCACTGGTCCTGCACTGGCCCTGTACTGACCCTGCACTGGCGGCCCTGCACTGACCCTGCACTGGCCCTGCACTCCATTCACTGGCCATGCACTGGCCCTGCACTGGAGGGAAGAAGCTGCTTGAGGAAGACTGCACCATGTCGCCGAGTATGCCTGTCGTGTGGCCATGTGCTTTCACTCTTGCATCCACAATACCAGACGGTGGAGTGGTGGGGTGGAGTTATGCCGATATCTGTTTGTGCTTCCGTGCGGGTACGGCTCTGTCGCGGCGATTGTCTGTCTGTCTGTCTGCCATTGTCTGTTGTGTGCATGACAACCCGGTGGCGGAGCGCAACGTGCGCTGGTCCGAGTTTCTGGTGTATTCTCGTGTCATCTTCGCATTCACTGAACCGGTTCGAATACAACACATTGCCGTATGGTGATGGCTTGATAACTTGTCTTGGCTTTCGAGCATCGCACATATGGCTGCCCGCTTGATAGGCTCCGGTGAGGTGCTCCAATATGT
>JAOTOM010003318.1:67500-148514 GCA_034440615.1 Ashinkailepas kermadecensis
TGCGTCACTATCTCTTTGTGTCGTCATCTAGTCCGTGGTGTCCCCGTCAGCTGTGTAAGATGGTAGGGACTTGCGTTACTATATCTCTTTGTGTCGTCATCTAGTCCGTGGTGTCCCCGTCAGCTGTGTAAGATGGTAGGGACTCCCCGTCAGCTGTGTAAGATGGTAGGGACTTGCGTCACTATCTCTTTGTGTCGTCATCTAGTCCGTGGTGTCCCCGTCAGCTGTGTAAGATGGTAGGGACTTGCGTTACTATATCTCTTTGTGTCGTCATCTAGTCCGTGGTGTCCCCGTCAGCTGTGTAAGATGGTAGGGACTTGCGTTACTATATCTCTTTGTGTCGTCATCTAGTCTGTGGTGTCCCCGTCAGCTGTGTAAGATGGTAGGGACTTGCGTCACTATCTCTTTGTGTCGTCATCTAGTCCGTGGTGTCCCCGTCAGCTGTGTAAGATGGTAGGGACTTGCGTTACTATATCTCTTTGTGTCGTCATCTAGTCCGTGGTGTCCCCGTCAGCTGTGTAAGATGGTAGGGACTTGCGTCACTATCTCTTTGTGTCGTCATCTAGTCCGTGGTGTCCCCGTCAGCTGTGTAAGATGGTAGGGACTTACGTTACTATCTCTTTGTGTCGTCATCTAGTCCGTGGTGTCCCCGTCAGCTGTGTAAGATGGTAGGGACTTGCGTCACTATCTCTTTGTGTCGTCATCTAGTCCGTGGTGTCCCCGTCAGCTGTGTAAGATGGTAGGGACTTGCGTTACTATATCTCTTTCTGTGGTGATCTAGCCCGTGATGTATCCATCCGCTGGTAGGCTGGTGAAGACTTGTTGCGATACAGATGTGCCATGTTGCTCTTGATAATGGCTCACGAGCGAAAACTTGTGGGATTATTTTAAATACACAACTTAGGGCCCAAAACGCGTGCTTCCATCAGCTAGATGAAGACTTACCCCATTTGTAATTCAATGTTATTACGACGATGCTCGTCAGCAGGCAATATGTGCTCCAGAATTGGCCGCGGTGCCAACTTGTTACTTGTCGGATCATGCTAGAATTGGCCGCGGTGCCAACTTGTTACTTGTCGGATCATGTCGGATCATGTCGGATCACGCTCCTCTCAGGGTCACGTTTGACTCTTCAAACTAGCTGCGGCCTGTCTTCGATCAAACGTACAAAGCCGGCCATGGAAGTCTAGCTGGTGTGGTGTCTTCATCAACTGCACACAGGATGATATACACCCTGTTAGGTACCGATATATCATGTTGGTCTCAATAATGACTCATGACCGAACAATTTGGGTTTGTCGCGTCCATGTACATGCATAGACGTCACAACTGTGTAAAATGCCGCTCCCCGCTTGAAGTTCATATCAGTGGTAGCTTATCAAGAGGATCTTTTACTGATAATTGGTGGATGCTCTTATGACGCATGCAGCGTTCAACCTTCAAGGGCGGTCTGCATCAGTGTCGTGAACAGTCTGGATCTTGTGACAAGGGCGGCCTGCATCAGTGTCGTGAATAGTCTGGATCTTGTGACAAGGGCGGCCTGCATCAGTGTCGTGAACAGTCTGGATCTTGTGACAAGGGCGGCCTGCATCAGTGTCGTGAACAGTCTGGATCTTGTGACAAGGGCGGTCTGCATCAGTGTCGTGAACAGTCTGGATCTTGTGACAAGGGCGGCCTGCATCAGTGTCGTGAACAGTCTGGATCTTGTGACAAGGGCGGCCTGCGTCAGTGTCGTGAACAGTCTGGATCTTGTGACAAGGGCGGCCTGCATCAGTGTCGTGAACAGTCTGGATCTTGTGACACAAAATTTTAAAAACTTTAAAACAAAATTGACGATTACTAACGGCCATTATACTGGAGTCTAAGTTGTATCAGCTGATGCAGAATTGATGAATTTATCCAGCACAGGTGGGGAAAAATCTCGAGATAGCATACTTTCTTTCGTTTTGACAATTATCTTCATGATTTAGCATCTAGCGGCTGTGGCCGCCATGCGACCCGATGGCATGCTTACAGTTCGAATTTCCGCCGCCAGGTGCAAACGAAGCGCTAGCAGTAGCGTGGCCGCGCATGTCCCCCATCGAATACTTCAGCGATCAGATGCAGGCTAAAACACACCGGCATTGATGGAGCATCAGAGCACAGCAGACCTGAACAGTGATGACGATGGGTGAAAGTATTTCCTTGGTGCCTAACATTAGGGAGGGATTTTTCCCTTTAGTACCCCACTGCGGCTGCTCAACGTGTTTTTTCCTCGCAGATTGCACGATCGAGAGTAGAAAGGCCCTTCGGATAATTTTCTTTCGGGACCCATTCTGAATTTTCCGGAGCTCTGGTCGATTCGATGGAGTCTCCTTGTGGTTTTTGTGGTGAAGTATATTTTTGTAAGCCCCTACAGGCTATTTTTTTACTCCGGTACGATTCTTCGGGCTCTCGGTGCGTTTTTTTCCGGTGCCCGAACAGGTTTCTTTTCCGGCGTCCGACGACTTCTTATTTTGTGGATCCTTGACGCAATTTTTGTGTCCGCAGGGTGACATTCCGGGTATATATTGGTCCTTGGGAATCCAGCTGAAACTTGTGGAGCTCCGGCACGACGTTTTGGCCCCAGTGAGATTTTCAAGAGAAGCGGCGTGACATTTTTTTTGTTTGACAATTCGGTATGTCACTGTGCCATGCAATGATGCAACATAAGAATCCAGGAATAGTTCATCTGTTTCATCACTCACATGTGATTTCAACTCCCCAGTTATCCAGACAGTTTGAGGAAAGTCAAACATCTGCTACTTGGATCAGCAAGGATGGATTGTAAGGCAACATGGATACCATGGAATTCAGGTCACAGTAGTTATGCTGCAATACATACCTTCTTCAACAGACTGCTTTGGAGATGGATGAGCTCCTGAAGTTTGGTCATGGTTGGAGTTGGAGGTGGATGGAGCAACACTGTGAAGGACATAACATATGGTTCAAGGGAGTTCTGTTTACATTAACAATACAGGGGATGAAGTAACATTTTCATTGACTTCATTGACTTCTATGGTTTTCATTGACTTCATTGACTTCTATGGTGTCCCAAGTAAGTAGGACAATCGAGATGGGTTTCTGTTATATGCATTGCAGAAGCAATGTTATGATGTAGCTTTTATACCCCAGTGGGAATGGTATGGATTTACTCATCAGTGAAATTGCAAACATACTGATATATAAGTTAACAACAATGCAGGGAGCTATGTGATCAACATGGTCGATGTGCCCTAAAGCCCGAATAACTAAGTAACAATGCAGGGAATCTGCTGCATAACAGTTTGCCCATACATTACCCATGATATATGGCATCATACTTGCCATGTAATTTAGAATAGTGAGCTATATTTTGTGTATAAACATCAGTACATTATAAATGTTAATTAAACGTTACACACATCAGTTCCTTACAAATGTCAGCAATACATTTCCTTTATGTGCTTTAAACATGATTCAAGAAAGCACTGTCATCGATTTTAAGCTTGCAAAAAGAGTGGGCCGCCTGGTGTTTTGAGTGCTATTTGAGTGAATTTTCTGTCTTGTTAGTGAACTGACCACTTATTGAGATATAAGTACTTTAACTTTGCCTGCTTCTATCATGAAAATTTGTCATTTTCCAATACATCAGAAATCATCAGAATAACTTCTTGTCCACAAACCGGTGTATTCCTTTCTATGAATTTATCATATTTATTAACACAAATGATGTAAATCTGATCTGCAAATTTATAACTCAGAAAATGTTATCAGCACAGGATTCCATTCGTGAAAATATAGTACTTTCAACATGTTATTGTTCTTTGTGAAGCAATAAATGCAATGCTCTCATGCAGCATGCAGATGGAGATTGATCCCGTGCACCAGGTAGCACAAAAGAGGTGTTATTGCAGTCTAAGGTAACCACAAGACAGGTTTTACACCCATTTTACCTCCACGAATCATTCAAAGGCGCTAGGTTTCGCCTAGTTGCGTTAGGGTAGGCTTTTGTTGTAAGTTAGTAAATTTTCCCAAAAAAACCTCTTCAAAAACGATTCAAGCTAGATTAGGTTATGTTAGACTTTTTAAGTTGAAAATGTTTGAGAACAAGATTTTTTGTAAATTGGGCTTAACTAAAATAATTTCTTGCATGGAAGGCTAGGCTAGGTTAGGTTAGGTTATGTTACATCTTTTTTTAATCTGAACATTATTTGTCATCCTATATTACTGTCTCCTATATTTAACTGTCTCATACGCAGTGAAATTGAAACACGCCTGATGCTACCAATTTCTGCAACATAAGAGAAAAAACTATGACGTCACCAAAGCTTGAAGGCGAACTTTGGTGTACCTTCTAAGGTAATAGTATCGTGGGTGGCAATCAATGTTTCTACTTAGCATGGTGTTTTTCATGTTTTCCCTTTAGCTTTCTTATCAGCATAAAATAGCATAGGTTATTGGGGGGCCTAAATCAACATGGGGGGGGCAAGATCAACATTGGTGGGTCCATGGCCCCCACAAAAGGATACAAATCGACGCCCCTGTATATACATACATATATATATATATATATATATATATATATATATATATATATATATATATATATATATATGTATGTATATATGTATATATATGTATATATATATGTATATATATATATATATATATATATATATATATATATATATATATATATATATATTCTGGTGTGGAAGCCCAGAAATGCAGAACATGTTCATAGGCAAAAAGCACTAACCTTCGCATTTCCGACATTACCTGATCGCTATGATCGTTAACGTGTCTGTGTGGTAGTTCAATTACTACAAATGTGAGCAATAGATGTAAGGATGCATGAACATTCGAAAATATGGAGGCATGAGATGCTTTTTAAGTGGGCTCCTGCCAGAGAGTAAAATAAATCAAAGGTTCCCGAAAAGTAGGGTGATGACCATGGTCCCATGGCTTCCCCTGTTCCTACGTCCGTGACTCGTGGTGATTGGGCGAACGTTTCGGGTGGATGGGAAGAGCGTGGGAGGGTTCTGGTTGCGGTTATGGAAACATGGGTGGTAGCTTCTGCGAACATATACACACACTTATTTAGTTATGGCACCAGCCAAAAGCATGATGTTTCGCCACGCCTGTGGCGTGTATAGGTGGCGCTTGATGCTCACCAATAGATGGCGGTGAAGGCAGGGCCAGATTGGAATTCTGAGGTAACCTGCGGACATTTGTTTTGTGTGCAACTGTAGTTTCCTACAAATCACCTTGAATATAAATGCATCTGCAGGGCGCTCTTTAGAAAGCCTGTCACCAAAGGTCACAGGTTATTGTGATCTGTAACTAGCTAGCGCAATATCGGTGTGGGCCATGCAGTTCTAATCGACGTTGGCGCATTCCACAACGACAATGGCCTAGTAAACACGACTCCAAGCGATCGAGCTAAGTTTAAGCGCGCAATAATCGAAGTTCTAATACCTCTTTTTCCGATGCTTTGTTTACCTCATATGCGGTTCATGTGGCACGCCAGTGCCGGTCAAGGTGCACCAATGGTCCCCTGGGTCGTCCGGCATGGGGACACGTCAGCGCCGGTCAGGGTGTACCAATGGTCCCCTGGGTCGTCCGGCATGGGGACACGTCAGCGCCGGTCAGGGTGTACCAATGGTCCCCTGGGTCGTCCGGCATGGGGACACGTCAGCGCCGGTCAGGGTGTACCAATGGTCCTCTGGGTCGTCCGGCATGGGGACACGTCAGCGCCGGTCAAGGTGTACCAATGGTCCCCTGGGTCGTCCGGCATGGGGACACGTCAGCGCCGGTCAAGGTGTACCAATGGTCCCCTGGGTCGTCCGGCATGGGGACACGTCAGCGCCGGTCAGGGTGTACCAATGGTCCCCTGGGTCGTCCGGCATGGGGACACATCAGCACCGGTCAGGGTGCACCAATGGTCCCCTGGGTCGTCCGGCATGGGGACACGTCAGCGCCGGTCAGGGTGTACCAATGGTCCCCTGGGTCGTCCGGCATGGGGACACGTCAGCGCCGGTCAGGGTGTACCAATGGTCCCCTGGGTCGTCCGGCATTGGCACCATGTACTACTAATGCACATTTCTAGCTGAGTTTAGCTAATGCATGTTGCTATCGTGCGTCCAGTCACTTGACCATGTGTTGGATTATCGGCAGACTGCGTGTTGACTCTCATGCATCGAGTCAGAATGGTTTTATTTCAAGTGAACGGAACGGTGAGGCGTGTTAGGAATCAGTGCGGCACGTGGCGCATCCAGTGCGGGTGTGGGACGGATGGCACGTGGCGCATCCAGTGCGGGGGTGGGACGGATGGCACGTGGCGCATCCAGTGCGGGTGTGGGACGGATGGCACGTGGCGCATCCAGTGCGGGGGTGGGACGGATGGCACGTGGCGCATCCAGTGCGGGTGTGGGACGGATGGCACGTGGCGCATCCGGTGCGGGGTGGGACGGATGGCACGTGGCGCATCCAGTGCGGGGGTGGGACGGATGGAACGTGGCGCATCCAGTGCGGGTGTGGGACGGATGCGGACACAACCCACTCGTTATCCCCATCCAAACCATATCTTTATCGTTTTCGATTCACTTGCTATTGTTTTTTATTATTCACCCGTCTTTCTAAAGGGTGTCATTTTGTGTCTTCCCAAGATGATCCTTTGCATCCAAATTGCTTAGTTTCATCTCCAAGTGTTTCGGATGTTTAACGTCTCATCCGAATGGCTTCCCTTCCTATGCCTGACACGAGAGTGCTGAAACTGTTCTATCCTTCGCACTCCCACTCCACGGTAAATGAATTTCGCAAAACATCGTTATTCCTATTTTCTTCATCTCCCTTGTCTCATAGGCTTCAAGATCACCAGCTGTGTCCGAGGACAATACAATTCGGTCATAAAACGGCTTAGGATGGTGGCACTTTGCAGACAAGTCTAGACGTTTGAAGCACTTCAGACAAACCTGGACATTTGAAGCTCTTTACAGACAAGCTTAGACGTTTGAAGTACTTACTCCAGAACATTTTGAGCTCTTCTTGACTGACTGCAACACCAGAGACAAGCGATGAACAGCGCACTCATACAGTTCGCTGAGGCACATGGAGCACTGCCGTGTAAATCGGGAGATGTCCGGTGAGATCCAGGACATCCCTGTAGTGCTAAGAATGTTCATAGTATAGGACATACCCTCCATTGAGATCCAAATGTTCCAGTGTGACCACGCAGGCACCCTCCTAGGAAGCCCATACAATCAGTGTCCACTGCTCGTATCACTCTTCCATAAAAGGATACATGTTTGAGCATTCCCTCGTTTAACCGTCCGCGGAACATGCCCAAGGTTGACGTTGCAATGTATGTGCAAATATATACTTACAACACCATTTATTTGATTTTCTTGGCTTCAAATGTCAGTTTTGGCTGGTGTATTTCGCATGCAAGTGATGCCTATTATCAGTGTCGTTTGGAATTTGTTTTGCAATAACCAGTGAGTTGCGTCTATTACTTTCTGTCAGGCGACCTGAAAGCGCGCACCATTAAGCCTCGTGTTCGAATCCAAGTGTTTTCGAGACTATTCTCGGTAGACGCTCTCCACCAGGGCGACTCAGAAACCATTGGTTGCCTGACATGCAGCCTTCCTCGACGTTCGGTCGGGAGAGGAGCAGCATTACTTGTAGCAAAACAAAAATGCTTCTTTCAAATATTCTTTACGTCGATATCTACAGCTCTTTCACGTCAAAACAGCCATTTGATTTTTTTTTCGGTAGCTTCAAGTAATGAGTAGTGTGCAGCCATACCACCACAATATGGTAAAACCAGCAGCATAAACAGAGCATCAGAATATGGCTAAAACACATCCAATAAGATCTTCGTTTGGTGGCCAAATTGTATGGCTAAAACACATCCAATAAGACTTCGTTTGGTGGCCAAATTGTATGGCGACTGAACCAAGTCATAGTCATTCGGTAGCTACGCAAATAGCTCAATCAATGTCACCTTATGTGGTTGCTGGATACAACAAAACTCTGCGTACACCAGCCGCATAATTGCCAGCCCCGCAGTCGCTGCTGTAGCGTGAGCAGAGAGCCCTGTTGTCACGCCCAGTGCAACTCGGGCTGTTGTCTTGCTATTGTTGCTGTCAGTCGAAATGTGCCCGACGCGTTTCCCACCTGTGGTATGTCTTATGATGTGTTTCGAACGGTACGTGGGCGACGGTCAGAGGTGCTTTAAGTTGTCCGTGAATGATAGCTACACGTTACTATTACACCCCAATACTGAAGCGATACATTTCGGCCGACCGGTATAATCATAGAGACATTAATAAACATAAATCCCAGCATATTTTAAAGTTGGATTTTTAAAAACAATCCTTCATTGAACTAAACATGCTTATAAAATGTCAATGTTGAGGATGCCGTGGAATGACTACACTGAACCCGATCAAAATTTTGTGCTTGACACTGATTTCTCCAATATTTATGAAGATAAACATATGTTGTAACTGTGTCCTGAAACTGAACAACACAAAGATAAAACATCGAAGGATGATATTTTGTAACGAAATATTAATCACAAATTAAGAACAACATGGCGAAATTTTCATCGCAATTTCGTAAGCCAAGTGAACAGAGCATTACTTCTTAGACCAGCTCGTGTAGTGCGAAGTAACTGGCTGCTGATTTCTCGCTATCCCTGCGCGAGGGTATATTCCTCCGTTGGAGGAAGAAAGAAAGCCTGGTTTCCCACGTGCCTGGTTTCCGCCTGGTATATCTGCCCAAGGTTTCCCACGTGACCAGGCTCTATCAGGATTGGCTCGAAATGGCACAGTTGTAGTTTCCAAGTTCGTTGATTTCTCGCCTTACGTGGTCCAAGCTGTCTCTCTGTTATTATTTCTTCAATTTTGATAGAGGAGCCACCGCAATCCCTCAACGTACGAGGTTGCCAACGTTAGGCGACATTAAAGGGGATTGTGAAGGAACCATGCCGTTCTTCCCATTGCCAGTGGTTCCAATTTTTTTTCCGCTTCCAATTCTTGCCATTGTGCCCACGATGGGAGAGTGGGTGAGGCCGAGGGTAAAAATTGTACTCATCTGCTGTTTTTTTATTTTATTTTACATATACTAATTGATCCAATGGCACTGTTATTTTCTACACGTTATAACTACCACCTGTTGTGTTTGAAAGCTTCAAACCTCAAAACCAAGGGATAATTTTGTCCGTGTCGCTATCTCAAGGTTGAAGTTGGGTCACGACTGCAGCTGTTTCCCCGGTAGGGACCGGGAGCTGTCCCCAAGGTTGGGAGTTGGGTCGTGACTGCAGCTATTTTCCCGGCAGGGACCGGCTGCTGTTCCCAAGGTTGGGAGTCAGTTCGTGACTGCAGCTGTTTTCCCGGTAGCTGGGGACCATTCTGACCTCAGCTATTTCCCCAGTATGGACCGGCAGCTGTTCTCAAGGTTGGGAGTTAGATCACGGCTGCAGCTATTTCCCCGGTAGGGACCTGCAGCTAGCTGGAGGGACGCTGAATGTCCGTCTCTCGCCCTGCTCTGCTCATCTGCTCCAACTCTCCGGCGATCGCTCGATGTGGGGGAGTGACTACGCTACAAAGCCAGCTGAGTGAAAAGGGCCCACGGTTCTACCTCGAACCGTCGAGGAGACGCAAGATGCCTGGCGAATCTTAACGGCGGCAATAAGTAATGACCATGTGCCATGTTATTGCTTCTCCTGTGTCATGAGCTGATGACTTCTTTCCTTGGAGACCGTGCAAAATTTGCATGAATTGCTTCACTCCAGACGGAAATTCCACGCACGTACTTGTTAAGTGCAGTTCAATACAAGCGATGAAACCAACTCATGTATTGAACTGTGATCGATGGTAAGGTTTTCAATAATGACCTTACGCCGTTGGCAGGCACTACAGTTAGATCTGCCACCACAAAGTTGGCACCACTCTGATTTTCTGCCGCACTGAAGCGCATTCAATGAACACGAAGGTTTTTTTGTTTATTCAAAGCTCCCGTTACCTTTTCCAATACCGCTCTCATCAGCGATTACTGCCCTGCTTGTTGTTTTGGGACGGAGCCTCCGACCCATTAAGCTCTTTTCTTGTTAAAGTATAACAGTACAAACATATTAGTCGTCAACAAACACAGAGAGTATCTCATCACATTATGCAGCAGTTACTGGTAGTCGAGCGATATATTCAAGTGATGAGTATTTCCAGCAACCCATCATCTCCCCTTCAGCGGTGGAAAAACACATTTTTGTTGTGTAATGTCGACCCCTGTTTCGTATGCAACAGCCTATCCTATTTGGCTACACGCACTATTACAGGCTCGATTGATATTGGGCTTTCCCATCGCCAGCTATTCAAAAGTTAGGGCAGCCAGCTTAGGAATTCCTCAGGATGCCAATACATATGTCATTTGTCTGCTGTTCAATATAAATGGTTGCATCCTTTTTTTGTCTTTTTGTTTGCAGATAGGCCACCACCAGTTATTAGTAGAAGTAGCCCCAGGAGCACCTCAGCTAGGTAGCAAGCTAGTAAAACCAAGGAGCTCCTGGGGCCACAAAGTGAAATGTGTTATGAGGGGGAAAATGGAGAAGTTGGATCATGTACAATGTACATGATCATACACATGCACAAGCACACAAATCTGCATATACACACACATGGAACATGTACACCTACACATACTTCACATACATAGACACATATGCACTCACATATCTATACAAATATACATACATACACTTACACCAGTTTGTAATGGAACCAACCAGGCAGGGCTCATTCTTGGACCTTGTCTTTTCAGATTTAAATGATTTAGTTCAAGACTTGACTGCAGGAGAAACTCTGGGAAGAAGTGACCATAACATAGTGAGATTCAAGGTACAAATAGCAGGGACAATCAAGGATAACTTGGCAAAGATTTCAAATTTTAACAGGGCAGACTTTGACTCCATGAGAGAGGCTTTAAGTGCCATAAAATGGGAATAATAATTTTTTGATTTAAATACCTGTGAAATGTGGGAAAAGTTCAAATCTTACTTGAGGGAAATTCAGATTAGACATGTCCCCCAAAAGCAAAGGCGCAAAAGAAGGGTAGGAAAGCCAGCATGGCTTACACCAGATTTGAGGAGATCAATTAATACTAAGAAAGATGTATTTAGAGTATTTAAGGAAGCTTCAAACATCGTAAATCTAAGGTCGTATCAAAAAGCTAGAGATGCTGTGAAGCAGAAAATCAGAGCAGCAAGGCGGGCAAAAGAATTGGATTTGGCTAGGAACTGTAATGGGGACAGTAAAAAGTTCTTTAGTTCCTACAAGCTAAGTAAAGTTTCAAGCACAATTGGTCCACGGGAAGTAAATGGGACTATATTGAGTGAGGATGGTGAGATGGTTGAGGAGCTGAGCAAGCAGTTTAAATCAGTGTTTATAGTGGAGGATGTGACAAATTTGCCAACCGTGAACCACAGTTCAGTGACAGGTGATCAGATACACAATGTTGATTTCATTGATAGTGATGTTGTTTTCAATTATATCAGAAAAATAAAGCCAAACAAGGCAGCAGGACCTGATGGAATTTATACTAGGGTATTGCGGGAAGCTGAAAAGGAACTGGCAATTCCACTTAGTATAATATTTTGTAGATCAGTTTCACAAAATGAAATTCCAACAGATTGCAAAAGGGCAAATGTAGTTCCTATTTTCAAGAAAGGAGAAAGAGGGAAAGTTGAAAATTATAGGCCAGTAAGCCTCACATCCCTAGTCTGCAAGGTATTCGAATCAATTATCAAACATAGAATAGTTAGTTTTCTGGAAGGAAACAGATTGATTCAAGATACTCAACATGGGTTTAGAAAAGGGAGATCGTGTCTCACAAATCTCTTGCACTTTTTAAATTTTGCTACCTAACAATTTGATCAGGGAAATCAGGTTGATGTAGCATATCTTGACTTTAATAAGGCCTTTGACAAGGTACCCCATAAACGGTTAATGATGCAGCTTCAGGTCCATGGCATTGCAGGTAGCATCCTAAAATGGATTGAGTTGTGGCTTTCAGATAGACAGCAGAGAGTGATGCTTAATGGTACAAGGTCATCATGGCAAAATGTTCTTAGTGGAGTCACTCAGGGGTCGGTACTGGGGCCACTGTTGTTCATTATATTTGTGAATAGCATTGAATGTGGCCTAAGCAGTAAGGTTTTGAAATTTGCGGATGATTTGAAGATCTTTAGGGCAATAACAGGGCACAATGAGCAGGTTTTGCTGCAGAACGACTAAGACGAGCTTGTGAAGTGGTCCGAAAAATGGCAAATGAAGTTTAATTTTGATAAGTGCAAAGTCATGCATGTGGGTAGGCAGCATATGAAGGCACCATACTTAATGGATGGCCAAGTACTATCTGTGACTCAGCAGGAGAAGGACTTAGGTGTTATTTTGAACACAAAATTGGGGGCATCAGAACAGACCAAAGAAGCCAGGAAGAAGGCACTAAGAATGCTTGGTGCGATACAGAGGAATGTGTCATACAAACGTGAGGAGGTCATCAGGAAGCTTTTCTGTGCATATGTCAGGCCACATTTGGAATACTGTGTCCAAGCTTGGTCCCCTAGTTACGAGAAAGATTGTTGGCTTTTAGAGAGAGTACAAAAGAGGGCAACAAAAATGGTTAATGGTATAGTCAACCTGGCATATGAGGAAAGATTGAAGGAATTAAATATGTTTTCACTTAGATATAGAAGGCTGAGAGGAGATCTCATCGAGGTTTTTACATTTGTTCATGGTCAGGAAGAGGGATATCTCAGGGAAATGTTTGAATTTAACAGAAATGATGCAATTAGAGGTCATCAATTCAAAATTAAAGTTAATCACAGCAGGACAAGGTTAAGACAGTCTTTCTTCACCAACAGGGTAGTAGAACACTGGAACCAGCTGCCAGGAACAATTGTCAGTAGCAACACACTGAACATCTTTAAAAACGGCATAGACAATCATTATAAGAATAGGGGGCTTGTTCTTCTGTATTCCAGGGAGGGTTGATTGACAGATTTGGGGGGCAACTGGTTCAGTGTACAAAGTGCAACCAAGAAGGGCACTTGTGGCTCATAGTTGCACTGATCTTTTATGTCTCCATATACTAACATGCACATACATAAACATACACACACATGCACACATTTTGTAGTGTGCAAATGATCAAGGTTATTTTTTGCTCACCAGTTAATTTGTGATATATGAGCTAATGAAATCAACTCTGATAATTTTGTTATATCTTGTTTCTTAATAGGCACATGATTGCAGGAAGGAAATTTTGTACCAATGATAGTATTCCAAGTTCTTGGTGCTATAAATGGTATGGAATGAAGTCTATAGGATTTCGATGAAAAAGGTACATGGAAATGATCAACATGCCTTAAATTACTTGGTGATGAGTATTTGAACATATTCATTATAATGATTGGTAATGTTTGATTCAAAAATCTGTGAAGTAGTAATATGCTCCGTTCCTGCACAATATGAGGGAACTTCAGAATGTTATATTTGACAAACAATTCATTTGTAGGGTATGCATAGTGCTGTTTATCTATGATTCTTAAAGCCCTTTTTTGTATTTTAACAATTCTGTCTAATCGTGTTGGAAAACTGTTTCCCCATATTAAAGCACAATAATTTAAATAAGGAAGAATCAAAGTATTATATAAGTATTTTAATTCACGACTTGTGATAAAGTATTTTGCTCTTCCCATTATTCCTAGATTTCTGCTAGTTTTTGCAGCAACATATGCTATGTGATACTTCCATGTTAATTTTTCATCAACTATTACACCAAGATATTTGATTTGGTGTTTCCTGTGAACCTTTTGAGAATTTATCGCTATGTTTACGTCAGCACTAGGCATACTGGAATAAATTTTGTAATTTGTTTTCTTGACATTCAGTGATAATCTATTAGCTTGAAACCATTCAGTTATTCCTGTAACAATGGCATTGAATTTAATTTGTAGTTCCTTTATATTTGTAGCTTTTATCATGACAGCAGCATCATCAGCAAATAAATAGAATGTTCCATCTAAAGAATTACCCAATCATTAATGTATATAAGGAAGAGTAATGGACCAAGTATGGAGCCCTGTGGAACTCCCATTGTGATGCACTCTGCGTCAGTGATTATATCATTGATTTTTGTTTGCTGATAACGATCTTTTAAATATGAATGTAATATCAGGAGTAGAGTTCCTGGGATTCCAATATGTTGGATTTTTTTTAGTAGAATGTCCATGCTCGCAGTATCAAAGGCTTCTTTCAAGTCAATATAGAGACCACAAGTAAGTTCTTTATTTTCTAAAGATTTTGTAACTTCATCATAAATGTGAGCAATTGGCATGTAGGTGCTATGCTTTTTTCTAAATCCAAATTGGAGTGTACTGAGTATATTATTCAGTTCCAGATAAGACATGAGATAAGAATATACCATCTTTCCAAGGATTTTTGAAGATACTGGTAGCATAGAAAATGGCCTATAATTTGCGAATTTGTTCAGTTCTCCTGCCTTAAATATGGAGATAATTATGGCTTGTTTTAGTTGCTTAGGAAAAACTCTACTTCTCAGGTAGAGGTTAAAGAAGTGGGTGATTTGCTTCAGGATAATTTTGTTAGTCAGTAAGAGAGTTTTTGTACTAATGCCATCAGCCCCTCCTCCAACAGAGTTCAGTGACTTTATAATTGTTTCAACTTGGATTTCATTAGTGTACATGTCTTGTTCCCAAATAGCATAGTCTTGCCCTGCAATGTATTCAGTCGGATCTTTGTTAGAAGCAGTAGTCTTCTTTTCTAATTTGCTGCCAATGGTTGAAAAGAAATTATTGAAGGTATTAGGAATTTGTTCTGTTTGATATTCATTATCTTCTTCATCTAACATGGATTCTGGGATTTTTTGTTTTGTTTTGTGTTTATTTATCAGCTCATATAATATTTGCCAAGTTTTCTTTCCATTTGGTTTACTACAGTGAAGGGCATTTGAATAGTGTAGCTTCTTTGCTTCTCTGATTATCTTGATGAGGATGTTCCTGAATTGTTTGTATTGAACCTCATGGTGTGGATTTGGATTTTTAATAAACTTCTTATATAGTCTGTTTTTTCGATTTATGGAACATAATATTCCAGAGCTAATCCAGGCTTTCATGGGGGTTTTCCTCCTGCTTGGGATAATTTTATTTGTAATAATCTGCATGCCATCATTATATGCTTAGAGCAAATCACTGCATGCTATGTTTGGATCATTGTGTTGATGGAAATTATTCAATCTTGATGCTAAATAGTCATTTAAAAGATGGATTTGATTGTAATCAAGTATTTCTTTTGGATAATTTGACTTCTTTTGTTTTACCTGGGCGGTTAATGTTACAAACACCGGAAAATGATCCGAAAGGTTTTCTATCAGTGTACCTGATGAGGAAATGCATGAAAAATCATTTATGAAGATATTGTCCAATAAAGAACTAGTAGTATTTTGTACCCGAGTAGCATTTGTGATTGAGGGCAGAAAACTATATGACAATAGTTGGTTTGAGAATCTCTCCACATTTCTGTCATTTTGTATATTTGGAAGATTGTAGTTGAAATCTCATGTTATAATTGCAAGCTTCCTCTCATTCTCTATCATTTGTAGCATTTTTGCAGTGCTTTCAAGAAAATTATTGTGGGGGAAAGTTGGCGGACGATAAATCTGGCAAATAATTATTGATCTAGTACTATTTTGAGACTCAAGTTTGATTTCAACAGCAGCAGCTTCATCAAGTTGGTCTACAATATCTTTTCTTTCTCTTGATTCCAAACTATTGTGAATGTAAATTGCAGACATTAGAGACATCCTTCTCCCTGCATTAGACTTGCTGCATACATTTTGTAATTGCTCATTTTGAAGAACTTTTCTGTATCTTTGCTAAGCCATATTTCTGATAAACATACAGCTGTCCAGTTGATTCGTGTTGTAGCTAGGAAGTTTTCCAAGTCATCAAATTTGTTCTTGACAGACCTAACATTTAAATGTATTATGGAAAACCCCCTGTGCACATCTGCTCTAAGTTTGCTTGTAAGTACATAATCACATTGTCTTAGGGTGTTTTCACATCCAGAAAATTCATCTCCCAGTCCCTGTTTTAAATAGTTAAGAAAACTGGCCTGCCCTTGATATATGTCTCCGGTCGCTGTAATATTTCTTAACACTCGCACGTCCGGCGATCCGCGCCAACTTCGCATGTCCGGGGGGCGGGGGCAGATGACTGCCCCCCTAAGATCTCGAGAACTATGCTAGGTAGCGACACACTGAAAACGGCTTTGGATAGCTGGTGACAAGCTCTATCGAAAGTATTTCGGTCATTTTCTCGCTCAGGTCAATATTTAGGTCACTGGGTCATCATATGTCAAATTCGACCAGATCGGGTGGGACCCTCAGATATTGGCACATATCTCAGGACCTGTAACAGATAGAAACAAACTGCAAATGCTATTCGACAGCCCTTGAAATGTGCTATCGACATACGCTGTGTAATTTAAGGTCAGGTCAACAGATGGGTCACCGAAACTATGACCTCAGGTCAAGGTCATGGGATAGAGTAGGGAGGTCATGCAATATATCAATCAACACATCTTGGCGATACAAGCACGATGACGGTGTCTACCTTCTAGCTCAATGCACTGCGATATAATGCGCAGAAATGTGCTAGTGATGTCAGGTGACCTCAGCTGACCTTGGTGAGGTCACTGAGCAAAAATGTCAGCGATAACATTGCGAATAGCTTCCAACTACACGTCACAACGATTGGAGGTCATTCCGAGAGCAAATATGTAACCAGGAAACATTTGTATATTTTTCCATAGGCCTATAATGGGGAAGCCATGGCCGCGACCTGACCTCAGGTCAACGCTACGAAAAAACCGTGATATACATATTATAGTCCCTGATAAGATCTGAGAATATGCGGTAAGATAAGAAAAAACTCTGAGGATATGCGGAAAAGACCAATGAGCAGCCATGCGAGGTTTGGCCTTGCTAACACGATTAGTATGGCGGCAAAGTAGGAAAAACTGCAGGGGGGGCAGATATCTGCCCCCCCCGGACGTGCGCGGGTTAAATGCCTACCTTACCTTGACTAGTTTTCTGTTTAACCTAAATGAACTAGTTCCGATACCAGTATATTTTTGTCACCTTTTTCTGATCGGGACCCAGAATGGGGTGTCACAAGAGAAAAAGAAAAGAAAGAAATAAAATATTTGTAAATCGATGTGTTTTTGCAGTTTATACATTTGTATTTAGGTATTAATTTCATTTCAGTTACGTACCGAGTCACATGTGTTGTTACCGTGTATTTTTTTTTCAAACATTTAAACATTCAACAAACATTTATTTCCCTTTTGTCGCCATCTGGTTCAGCATAGAGGGTGGCTTGTAAATAAAAAGCATCTAAATAAAATGGGTAATGGATATGCTTTTTAATATAGCTATATTTTTTATTGCAATTGATTGCATTGATTGCATATATTGCATTGAATTGAATTGCATTGAATGCATTGATTGCATATATTTGCGATCTCAAAATCAAACTGAACGCTTGTGGTCTAATTGGCAAAAACTAATTCCGAAACGAATGACGAAAGAAAAGCACTGTCAAAACAAGGATTACCTTGAACTCTGCTGTGCATAAAACGCCCATGATACAATCCGCATGGCCATCACCAAGTTAGTAGGAAGGACCCGGATAAATTACATGAATTCAGTTTCGGCCGATTCAGTTATAGACCGGGCACATCTTCGGAAATGGAAAGCTTTTTCCTCGGCGGAGGGTAGCCCGTAATGAACGGGTGTAAGCATTTCACGAGCAGAAACTATGGATGAGAAAAATTGAAAATGATGCACTTGAAGCAGAGAGGATTGCACAATTTCCTCTTCGTCGGCTGCGCTACTGTTGGGATGGCGAGTGTGTCCTCTTGAAGAACTTTGTCCATGTATATGCATGGAGTGGAATCCGGTCCCTCAATGCTTCAGAAGCCAGGGCGTTAAGGAAATGACACTCTCGGGGTAGTTGGAAGACCAGAAGAACTGGATGAGACATGGTGAACCACTGGACCAAGTTGCAAATCAATGATGTAGTAGATCAATCGAGCTAAACAAGTTAATACCGGCTATTTGTAACTGACCAACGTTGACCTGGCTTGATTGGGAATGAATTAAAATATGTGATGCTATTACGTTGCACTATATTTTTCCCCATTATGGAACCTGGTCTCGTTTTCCCCACAGACGGTGCAAAATCGGATCATATTCTTTACCGGCGTTGAGCGCTGTTCCGAGAAGTAGCGCTGCTTGTCGCTGGGCGTGTGAGGTGGGATTACTGCTGACCTGGTGTCATTTGAAGGTCGGCAGATACCGCGTGTGTGGAGCCGTTCCACTCTCCATCCATCATGCTGCGCTCATTACAGTGGGCTCGTTACAGATGGCCCGGGGACGCGGTAATCCGCTTCACATTCATCCAGCTTCACACAACTACTCTGATTAGAACGTCAGCGTCCGTGTCCGCGTCGCGCGTCGGTAGTCTGCAGCGTCCGTGTCCGCGTCGGTAGTCTGCAGCGTCCGTGTCCGCGTCGGTGGTCTGCAGCGTCCGTGTCCGCGTCGGTAGTCTGCAGCGTCCGTGTCCGCGTCGGTGGTCTGCAGCGTCCGTGTCCACGTCGATGGTCTGCAGGGACCATGTCCGCGTCGGTAGTCTGCAGGGTCAGTGTCCGCGTCGGTGGTCTGCAGCGTCCGTGTCCGCGTCGGTAGTCTGCAGCGTCCGTGTCCGCGTCGGTAGTCTGCAGCGTCCGTGTCCACGTCGATGGTCTGCAGCGTCCATGTCCGCGTCGGTAGTCTGCAGGGTCAGTGTCCGCGTCGGTGGTCTGCAGCGTCCGTGTCCGCGTCGGTGGTCTGCAGCGTCCGTGTCCGCGTCGGTAGTCTGCAGCGTCCGTGTCCGCGTCGGTAGTCTGCAGCGTCCGTGTCCACGTCGATGGTCTGCAGCGTCCATGTCCGCGTCGGTAGTCTGCAGGGTCAGTGTCCGCGTCGGTGGTCTGCAGCGTCCGTGTCCGCGTCGATAGTCTGCAGGAACCATGTCCGCGTCGGAGATCTGCAGCGTCCGTATCCTCGTCGGTAGTCTGCAGAGTCCGTGTCCGCGTCGGTAGTCTGCAGCGTCCGTGTCCGCGTCGGTGGTTTGCAGCGTCCGTGTCCGCGTCGTTATTCTGCAGCGTCCGTGTCCACGTCGGTAGTCTGTAGCGTCCGTGTTCGCGTCGGTACTCTACGACGTCCGTGTCCACATCGGTAGTCTGCAGCGTCCGTGTCGGTGTCTGCAGCGTCCGTGTCCGCGTCGGTGGTCTGCAGGGACCATGTCCGCGTCGGTTGTCTGCAGCGTCCGTGTCCGCGTCGGTAGTCTGCAGCGTCCGTGTCGGTGTCTGCAGCGTCCGTGTCCGCGTCGGTGGTCTGCAGGGACCATGTCCGCGTCGGTGGTCCTTATGACGTTGGGCACACATTGAGACCAAGTACTGAGCAGTCCAGGTCGAACTGACTATTTCACGTCAGACTGTCCAGCCCGGGCCAGACTGACCGGTTCAGGTCAGGCTGACCAGTTCAGGTCAGACCGGCTAGCTCACGTCAGACTGACCAATTCACGTCAGACTGACCAGGCCAGGTCACTGACCAGTTCAGATCAGACTGACCAGTTCAGATCAGACTGGCCAGTCCAGGTCGGTACTTTGATTAGGCCTAGCTAAAAATGACAGATGGGATCAAGTGTTAATATCTCGCTGCTATGTCGATCACTCGATAGAAGGATCGTGTTGATTGAATCTGAAATCGCTGACACTCTACCATGCCCGCTCTAGGCTGTGCTGCTTATTCTTCTATGACATATGGTGCTATGGGTGAGGTCAAATGAAAACACGTGCTAATTTGTGCAAAAGTCACTAGCGCCGTAAACAAGGAGTTGTCAAGGCAGTAAGCCAACAAAGCAACAGACAACATCCGATTCTGCATGACAAAAAAAATACAGATGAGAGCTAAATGTTCATCGCTTTGATCGGTGGTCTGGACTGACTTCTGTAGAGCCGATTAATAGGCCAGATCTGGTGCATTCCACCCTGGATAGGCTGAACACATTCAACGGCGATCCACTCCTGTGCTGTCCAAGTCGTTTGCTAGTAAGAATATGCTCACTTCGATCACTGCTGGTGGCGTGGAAAAAAGAATACCAGCCTCACACTCTTCTCCGAGATGGTGTCTTAAAAGAAGACGCAGTTGTCCGATGCATCTGCTCTTTGTCGGTCTTCAGTAATGGGTTGGTACTCACAAGCTCCACAAGGCTTCGACAAATCGCACACTGAGAGAGGACAATTTCAACCCAACATCCTTCTGTTGCTATCAAAGGTGATGGATATGGCCCCAAACACATTTTCCCCATCCACTACAAAAACCAGCCCCTTGTAGGATGCCTCGAAATGGCATCGCTGATGGTACACCCTTTGTGAATGTCTTAATTGTTTTGGGAGGTTTGAGCAATGTCAAGTGACGGAGCTATCATGTTAAATCTGTTAAGATGTGTGGTGTAGTAGTTTTGTTCCCGAGTTACTGCAGCTGATGTGCCATCATATGTTGTCAGGCGACACCGTCACACCAGTGTTATATGTTGTCAGGCGACACCGTCACACCAGTGTTATATGTTGTCAGGCGACACCGTCACACCAGTGTTATATGTTGTCAGGCGACACCGTCACACCAGTGTTATATGTTGTCAGGCGACACCGTCACACCAGTGTTATATGTTGTCAGGCGACACCGTCACACCAGTGTTATATGTTGTCAGGCGACACCGTCACACCAGTGTTATATGTTGTCAGGCGACACCGTCACACGTTGTCATTGAGGGATTAGGCCTGGCGAGGCCAATGACGCAACCAGAAATTTTGCATAGCGGGGGAATGGGTTGGGTGTAATCGGTCATAGTTCAGTGGAGGCATTTTTCAATTGATAGCCGAAGAAGTTACATAGGGAAAAAATTGCATCTGAGATGAGCGTTGACCCGAAGACTTCGCTTAGTTGCGCCTATGGATGACACCCGTACCTACCAAAAGTATAGATGCAACACTGCTAGCGGTGAGGGATGGAAGGTATTTCAGTAAATTCCGTTCATACACTGTCACATGCTTGTATGTGCCGCCACGGTGTGACTGTCTTTGCGATGACCCTGTCATCGCCAAGGCGGACCCTGTACCAAGGCGATGACCCTGTCATCGCGATTGTAGTCACACGTTTTGTCCTTATGGAGATATCAGAAGCGGGTCCAAGGGCAGGGGCATAGGGGCATGCACCTCTTCACCATCGAAGGGTAGTGCCCATCTTACCGGAAGGCCTGCATATGGAGGCCCGAGTGCACTCTGTTGATGTTTTTTTCGGCCGATGGCTGAAAATCTGTCTCCTGTGGGTGGAAAAGGCTCAAATGCACCATCACCCATGATATTTTCTCTTTTTTTTACCAAAGACCCGCTTTTGAGTGGAAAAGACCTCCGGGAACTCCACGGGTGCGCCTCTCTTGGAAATCGTACCCTCCGCGACACACATTTCTTGCTTCGCACCGGAAGCCATCACATTATGTGACCGTAACATTTCGCTTTCTAAATAACGTCGTTTCCTTGAATTAATCTACCACGCAACGGCCCTCAAATGTGCACGCAGTAAAACTAATTCCCTGAGCGTTGTGAGACAGCGAAACAATTATCACATGTTTCTTCCTAATTTCAGTTCACTTGTCCTTTCATTTCGCAAGGGCGCAATATATGTTAGACGAAGTTGACCGTGTGAAATTTAGAGCGACCGACATTCTGGGCATGCAGAACTGTCTAGAACTAACTAATTTGCGTGGGCTGAGATCGCATTCCAAATGAAATAGAATGGATATATTTATTAATCATTCCTGGTCAAATACCGTGATACCGTTCGCGAACTAAGCGTTCCAGCAAGCCACGAGTGGAAAAACGGGGATGATTTCCTACCACAATAGTGTCTGATCAAAGGTCATAGCTATTTCAGTTTGCATTAGCTTCTTCGTGCGTCCTTCAAGTTGTCGGACTTGATTTCTTGGTCGAGTTAGGAAATCCAATTAACGACGTAACTCATACATAGTGTTATTATCAACGCTTCAGCGACATTGGTCGTCAGAATAAATATTCGAACTTACAGGATAGATCCGGAAATCGGAAACGCCCCGATGTCGTTGAAACATTAATAATAATAATACTATACCTGGATAATTTCGCTAATAATATTCCTCTGCTCTGCCAGGAAACCACGACACAGCAATAAGAACACTTGAAATATGCAGAAAGAAGCTAATACAAGCGGAAGTGGCTACAGCCTTCAGTCACACATGCATTTCATGTCATTTCTATCTATCTATCTATCTATCCATATATATATATATATCAAGGGCGGAGCTTTTTATACTCTTCGTTGGGTCAGGCGGGCCAGGGCTGACCTGGTCCGCGAAGGTCAAAGGTCAGTTCACTAAAAGTGATCCGAACTGTTCATAGGATATTTGTTTTCTGCTGAATTCAACGTTCATTTTTATCTTCTTGGTTGGCAAATTATTCGCTTCGGATCCAAAAACGTAACCTTCATATTGACCGTTTGCGACGACCTGACCTGTACAGGGGCACGTGAATGCTATATGATCATCTGCGCCCTCAATGGACTTTAAATGTGAGAAATACTGTGACATTTATTTCATAATGGTATCATGCATGAAAATCAGCCGGGCCAGGTTCCAGAAGAATCGCCATAGGTCAGTAACTTGCCCTGACTTGACGACACCTTTCACACCAAGGGTTCCACAATGAATGCCCGCAGATGTGTGCCAAATTTTGGCTCGCTAACACTGTCGCTTACGTGCTATTGTGAACATCTAGGGGTTTGCAACAACCCCCTGGACCACAGAAGACGGCAAGATGTCCAAGTCCTGTGCCGGTTAATCATCGCCCATTGACAACATTTTGCAACATTCGCCATTGCAAGGTGGTGTTGCGACCCCGCAGAGCACTTCCAAACGAAGAAAGGTAGCAAAATGCGACCAGAGACAGCGTTTTGCACGTTACCATTTATCGATTAATATCCGATTGATACTTTTTGGGATCACTGGGTAGCCTCGAGGATCACTTTCAAGGCGTTTTCTGTGGCATGTCAAAGCTTTAGCTTCGGTCATTATCTTGTAGCAGTAATAGCAGATATACGCTGGATATGTTCATCACAGTCTTTCTCAATATACTGGGACACCAAGCATGTGTGATGTGTTTTTTAGTCCTAGAGATAAGGCTTAGGTGAGGTCAAAGGGTACACGTCAGCTCAGAGAGTTGATCAATAGTGCTTGCAGCCGCTATTTTCTAGTACCCATGGATGCAATTATACGTCTAATTCAACCCTAACGTCATGTCAGGTCATTTGCCTGTAATAACCTCAAAGAGGCCAATGATAATTTTTAGGTGGTTATCATTCTACCACATCCATCATTGATGATGTGTTGGCACTATGATTAATTAAGAGCCAATAAATCGAGATCTGGACGATGTGCCATCCGCTATTTCCAGTCTTATTACATCATCCGCGACGTAGCCAGGAATAGTCCAAGACTTTATGAAGATTTTATGAAGATTTTAGGATTTTATGAAGCCCGCAGTACTTCTACAACTTTTAAAGTCCCAGAAATTCGGCTACTTTATTTCGAAAAGGGTCAGTTTTTCCATAGAAATTTCAAGTTCGAATACGTCATCATTGAGTGTGATCCCCGGGTCGTTGGATCCCCTCCCATCCCAAACTATAAGTAAGCATGGTACTGCACTCCTAAGCCAGGAATGCCTAAGCATGCATCTAGATGCAGGATGTGAAATCTTTATTGGAAAGGACGTGAATTCAGTATTCAGTAAAGTGTAAGTAAACGCGTGTAAGGGCCCGTAGATGCCCATAAGAATCCACACGCATTCGCAAGTGCCCGTTCACGTCATAGGGCCGTAAGCATTCGTACAGGCCCGTAGGCGTTCGCAATGACCTATAGGCGTTCGAAGTGCCCGTAGACACTCGTAGATGTCCGGAAGGGCCCTTAAACGTTTCGTAGGATCCGCAGGTGCTAGTAAGAGCCCGCAGACGTTCTTAGGGGTCCGACAATAGCCTCGGCGGATCCTTCCACCGACAATAGCCTCGGCGGGTTCATGCCCCCGACAATAGCCTTGGCGGGTCCATGCCCCAAACAATAGCCTCGGCGGGACCATGCCCCCGACAATAGCCTCAGCGGGACCATGCCCCCGACAATAGCCTCGGCGGGACCATGCCCCTGACAATAGCCTCGGCGGGACCATGCCCCCGACAATAGCCTCGGTGGATCCATGCCCCCGACAATAGCCTCGGCGGATCCATGCCGCTGTGAACGCATTCCCGTCGCAGAAAGTGTGCGAGCTATTATCCAACAGTAGCGCATAAAGGGTCTGTCTGTCATACTTGACACATTTTTTTCTTCAAAGTATTGCCTCCAGGCAATTCACTGGCTCCGATTGAGAAAATGGTTGTCTAATCTATTATTCACGAGAAAAACTCAATTATTCACCAATTATGATTGCCAGGGACAAATATGTAGCACCCTAGAGCATGTTCTTCAAATACAAAAGAAACATGTCTGAAGAATTACCTGGCAGGAGCAACCACAGATCAAGGTACTTTGATGCAGCAGAGCATTCGTCTGCCGGGCCGAGCACCATCTTCTCGAGGAGAGCCACCAATGAGAAATATAAATGGGGTTAATTCAGACAGGACCAGGTGGGTCAGACTTTTCAGAGCTGAAACAGGCTGAAAAGGCAGGAAGAAAAGAGACTGCAGTCGACCGTTCCTGAGGGGGGGGGGGCGTCCTGAGAGACATGTCTTTAATTCCCCCTCCGTCTCCGATGGAATATGTTTAGGAAGTTATAACCGGGAAGATGATGGCGACAAAATATGCCTGACATTAAGAATTTGCTTTGGATTTGATAATTTAGCCATGCAATTTTACATTTCCGGATTATTGGAATACCTTTCTCCCTAGTTAGCATATCAAAAGTTAGCATAGCTTTTGGCATGGTTTTGGTTAGCAGCAAGTACGAAGAGATCCAGGAAGGTTCAAGGTTTGGTAAACAAAAGACAGACCTGTAGCGGCAAAAGCCGCGAAAACTCGAAGACCAAAAACTCCAGACACCCTTGACGAGCACTCCTGTGACTCTGGAAGGAAAACCACAAACACCAAATCCCAACTGCTCTGTCTCCCAGCTAACCTTTACCCCGGCGGAAACCTAACGGTGACCAGCCCACGGCCCTGAACCATTGGGGCCGGGCAGGGACCAGAGGGCGAAAGCTCGGTCTACGGGTGCAACCAATCCGGGTGTTTTTTTTTTCTTCAATAAGGAGGGACCTTGCGGGTGGGGCGGGACCGATCCTGACACACGATTACGCGGTTTACGATGCAATATTGAAAAGAAATTGGTGCCGCTGTGCTTTTAGCATTCCCACAAGACGATAATTTAGAGGTTCTGAGGTACATGCTTTGAGTATTAAAGGTTCTGGATCATTATAGGTTTTGGGTATTAGAGGTTTTGTCATAGACCCGTGCCGACCAGTGTGCACACCAGCATGCACAACCAGCAAATGCATGTATACAGACAAAGTTTTGTCAAGATTGACACAATTTGGAATCTGGCTCATTGCCCTAGAACAACTGAGCATATTAAAATATCCTCATACCTGCGGCACGAGGGTTGGAAACATGCATGGTCCCGTATGTTTGCCATCCAGAACATTTCCCTCTCATGATAAATTGTTTACTCCTTTTTGCCAAATTGCATTGATTGGAAATGATTGCCAACTCATTATGGTTTGATAAACAGACCAGAAGCTGACCAGAAAGTAAAAATAAGGTATTGAACTCAGAAACAGAGCAAAAAATATCCACTAAAACCTGGGATTCTACCAAATTTCCTCTCCAAATCCTTCATTGCAAAACAAATCCGATCCTGTATACTATCATTGCTATTCAATTTGGATAGGCTCAAGCCTATGATTGGCTTCAATACATGTATTTTCTGAGCAGGCTTCACAAATGGTGCCACATGACACATCATTCAAAAGTCTGCAGAGGCAAGGGCTGCAGAGGCAAGGGCTACATGGGCACACCTAGCTCAAGGTAAAAGAAAGATGCAAGGATGTGCTCAGAAGCAGGGCTGCGGAGTTACATCAAAATGATGTACAGAAGCAAACCCAGGGGAAGAATGCTGCCAAGGAGTTAATCTGCAGTGAAGAGTTAATGTGTGGCCACCTAGAATCACGGGAGTTGCAGATATGTGCCAACGGGTGATTAGATTTGGCAGTGTTTTTGCACTTTAGGGTATCCACGGACAAGTTGTACACATATTTTACCTCCAGGAAGCAAACAAAGGGTTAGGTTTGGTTAAGTTAGGCTGTTCTTTTAAGTTGGTTTTCTCGTTTCTTTTCTTTTTTAAAGTTCTTCAAAAACAGATTAGTCTACGTTACGTTAGCTTCATTTAAGCTTTTTTTTAAAGTTGGGAAGGAAAAATTGCAAATTTTCGTTCCTTCAATTTTTCCATCGACGTTTAGGCTAGGCCAGGTTAGGTTGTTACATTGCTTTCTTTCTCTTCGATAGTTTATGCCATATTACCCATCTCTAAGCCCCTTCTTTGATGTTATTTTCCCCGTCAACTGAAAAGTACCTATGCATTTGCAGAGGAAATGAGTGGTTGCATTATGGTAACCGCATTCATAAACATTTCATTGAAAAAAATAAATTTGAAGAATTTAAAATTAACTTGAGGTGCAAATTTGCCGGCTAGGCTAGCTTAGATTAGGCTAAGCTATGTTACTTCCTATGGTGCATCCTCCTTCAGTCGGTTCTGCAGCAACACAAGTTCAAGAACTTATGAACTCAGGAATATTGGGGTGTCATCAAGGGCGTCGCCACCGGGGGGCAGGGGGGCAGTCGCCCCCCTGCCGTCAAACAGGGGGGGGGGGCGCCGCCCCCCTGAAATTTGAGGAGGCCCCTATCCGGAAATGCACAGGAAAAAAGTGAGCAATGAGGCCGACGAGATACGAGAGGAGGCCTCCAAGACGTGAGAGGAGGCCCCTAATTTGAAGAAGGAGTCACCTAGGAGAGGATAGGAGGCCCCAGAAATCACGAGAGTGCCAACAATTGGCACGGAGGCCCCCAGGAATGCAAAGGATGCCCCCAGGATTGCAAAGGAGGCCCCCAGGATTGCAAAGGAGGCCTCCAGAATTACAAAGGAGGCCCCCAGGATTGAAAAGGAGGCCCACGGGATTGCAAAGGACGCCCCCAGGATTGCAAAGGAGGCCCCCAGGTTTGAAAAGGAGGACTCAAGGATTGCAAAGGAGGCCCCCAGGAATGCAAAGGAGGCCCCCAGGATTGCAAAGGAGACCTCTAGGATTACAAAGGAGGCCCACAGGATTGCAAAGGAGGCCCACAGGATTGCAAAGGAGGCCCCCAGGATTGCAAAGGAGGCCTCCATGATTACAAAGGAGGCCCCCATGATTGAAAAGGAGGCCCCCAAGATTGCAAAGGAGGCCCCCCAGGATTGCAAAGGAGGCCCCCAGGTTTGCAAAGGAGGACTCAAGGATTGCAAAGCAGGCCCCCAGGAATGCAAAGGAGGCCCCCAGGATTGCAAAGGAGGCCTCCAGGATTACAAAGGAGGACCACAGGATTGCAAAGGAGGCCCCCAGGATTGCAAAGGAGGCCTCCATGATTACAAAGGAGGCCCCCATGATTGAAAAGGAGGCCCCCAAGATTGCAAAGGAGGCCCCCAGGATTGCAAAGGAGGCCTCCATGATTACAAAGGAGGCCCCCAGGATTGAAAAGGAGGCCCCCAAGATTGCAAAGGAGGCCCCCAGGATTGCAAAGGAGGCCCCCAGGTTTGCAAAGGAGGACTCCAGGATTGCAAAGAAGACCCCCAGGAATGCAAAGGAGGCCCTCACGATTGCAAAGGAGGCCTCCAGGATTGCAAAGGAGGCCCTCACGATTGCAAAGGAGGCCTCTAGGATTGCAAAGGAGGCCCCCAGGATTGCAAAGGAGGCCCCCAAGATTGCAAAGGAGGCCCCAGGATTGCAAAAGAGGCTCCCAGGATTGCAAAGGAGACCACCAGGATTTCAAAGGAGGACTCCAGGATTGCAAAGAAGGCCCCCAGGATTGCAAAGGAGGCCCCAGGATTGCAAAGGAGGCCCCAGGATTACAAAGGAGGCCACCAGGATTACAAAGGAGGCCCCAGGATTGCAAAGGAGGTCTCCAGGATTACAAAGGAGGCCCCCAGGATTGCAAAGGAGGCCCCCGGATTGCAAAGGATGCCTCAGGATTGCAAAGGAGGCCCCCATGATTACAAAGGAGGACTCCAGGATTGCAAAGGAGGCCCTCAGGATTGCAAAGGAGGACACCAGGATTGCAAAGGAGGCCTCAGGATTGCAAAGGAGGCCCCATGATTACAAAGGAGGACTCCAGGATTGCAAAGGAGGCACCAGGATTGCAAAGGAGGCCCCCATGATTACAAAGGAGGACTCCAGGATTGCAAAGGAGACCACCAGGATTGCAAAAGGAGGCCTCCAGGATTGCGAAGGAAGCCCGAGGATTGCACAGGAGGCCCCTAGGATTGTAAAGGAGGCCCTCAGAATTGCGAAGGAAGCCCACAGGATTGTAAAGGAGGCCCCCAGGATTGCAAAGGAGACCCCCATGATTGCAAAGGAGGCTCCCAGGATTACAAAGGAGGCCCCCATGATTGCAAAGGAGGCCCTCAGGATTGCAAAGGAGGCCCCCATGATTGCAAAGGAGGCCCCAATACGGGAAAGGAGACCTCAGAAAATGAGAGAAGGCCCTAAGACGGAAGAGAAACCAGTGGATATGAGATGAGGTTTCGGAGACGTAAAAGCAGTCCCCGAAACGGGTAAGGTTCCACCAAGATAGAAAAGGATAATCCAGAAAAGTGGCAGGAAGCACCTAATTCGGAAGAGGACGATATAAGATTGGAAAGAGACCCTATGATGCACGAGGAAGCCCCTAAAACAGGAGAGAATGGCCATTAGATAAGAGGGATGGCTCCCAGGCGAGAAAGAAGGCTTCAAGACGGGTAAGAAGGTCTAATATAACGAAGAATGGCTCTTAGATGCTCCTGGGTTTTAGACATTGTGTATAATAAAATATATATACACGACCTTCAATATACCAGGAGGTGCTGAGTTGACATCAAAAGTAACGATAAGGGTTGTACTTTAAAGTACAACCCTTATCGTTACTTTTGATGTCAACTCAGCACCTCCTGGTATATTGAAGGTCGTGTATATATATTTTATTACACACAATGGTAAGAAGGTCCCCAGGAAATGACAAGGTAACTGAGATAGGAAAGGTTGCGTGTAATTCGGAAGAGGAGCCACCTAAGAGAGAACAGGAGTCCACCAGGAGATAAGAGGTCAGCCTTAAAATGGGAAAAGATAGAATCAAAACGCGGAACAGGAGGCCCCGAAGACGTGAGAGGAGGCCCCTAATTTGAAAAAGAAAAAAAGGAGGCCCCTGCCGGACTCGAGAGGTGTTCCTCGAGATGGAGTAGGTCTCCAGGGCCGAATGAGGCCCCGACGACCGGAAGGAATTCCCAGGAAATGAGAGAAGGCCCTTAAAATGGGAGTGGTAGGTAGTAGGTATGGAAGGAGGCGAGGTTTCCAAAATTGAAGATCCCCTCAAGACGGGTAAGCTTTGCAAGGACAAAGGAGGAGGCCTACGAGGCGTGGCAGGAGGCCCCTAATTTGGCAGAGGATGCCCCTGGAACATCAGAGGAAGTCCCATGCCATGTTAAAGGGGCCCCAGGATGTGGGAGGAGGTCCTCCAAAACGGGAGAGGAGGACCATTGAATATGGAGGAGGGTAGGACGGACGAGAAGACGTCCAAAACCAGTAAAGAAGCTCCAGGAAATGAGACGAGACCCCTAAGACGCGAGAGGAGGTCTATAATTTTCTAGAAGCATCTGAAATGGCAGGAGTCGTGCCGGGGTACTTGAAAATCACGACATGGGCCCAAAAAGTTCCGGCCGGGGCCCCTGAAAATCTCGCTGAGCCTATGGGTACCAAAAATTCACGGCCGGATCATGAAAATCAAGCTAGGGGCACGATAAGTCGTACCGTTCCCCAACAGTATCATTTGGACACAAATGAAGCCGGGGCACCGAAAAACAATCCGGACATGGATAATCACTCTTGGGCCCCAACAATGACACCAAAAGCATCCAAAACGTATTGGACACCCACAAAGTGTCGAGGTCGCTAAAGCTCGCGCTAGGGATCCAAGCAAATGACGTCGGGACACAAAAGATTACATTGGACTAAAAAAGTCGCGTGGCAGCCTTCGAAAATTTCACTGGGGACCAAAAAAGTCGCGCCTGGACCCCAAAGGTTGCTTCTGCCCCAAAAATCAATTATCAACCGGAATGTCACTCTGCGCCCAAAAAAATCGGGTGAAAGTCCCCGCAAAACCCGTTGGGCACTGGAAAAAAACGTGTCAAGGCACCGAAAAAAATCGCACCTGGAGACCGAAGAAGCGTACCAGGACCCAAAAATGTCACATAAGGACCTATATAAAAAATAGAACTCCTTCGGTGGCCGCAGTGACATATCAAAGGGGCAAATGGCCCCTCCCTCCTAAGAGGGATATGCTCCCAAGAATCGAGCCGAGGCCCCCAAAAGTCGCGCTGGGACCACAAAAATTCGCGTCGGTCCACCAGAATTCGCGTAGGGGCTCAAAGTAAATATGTCGGGCCCCAGAAAACTCGCTCCGAGGCACGAAAATCTGCAACAGGAACCGCCAAGATCGCGTTGGGGTCACAGCTAAGTACAACGCGCCCCGCAAACTCGAACCGGTCCCGCCAAATTTCGCTCTCGGACCCACAATTCGGTAGTACCAAAAATTTCGCGCTCGGACCCATCGGTAGTACCAAAAATTTGGTCTGGGCATCACAAATTAACGTCGGGCTGCCAACAATTGGCGTCTATGGCCCCACATAGGCACCGTGTGACCCCCAAAGTCCCATCGGTATCCGAAAAATAAAGCCGGAGCCCTCCAAAATCAGGAGGGATTGCAAAAAAGTCCGGGTCAGGACAATGGTTCTGGAGCACCGAACATGTCATCAGATGCCTTGACAAATCGCATACGGCATCGAAAAACATACCGGAGCTCGAAGAAAATCGAGGTGAGATACAAAAACATGGCACCAGGGACTCGAAAAATCAGGGCGGGATTCGGAAGTTAAAGAAAATTCAGAAGAGATCCACAAAAATCGCGTTGAGCCCAGATAACTGGCGTTGGGTCCCGGAACCACGCGCCTGGGCGCGATAAGTCGCGCTGGGACCCAGAAAAATCGCACCGAAACCTCAAAATCGTACTGGGGCCCCACAAATGTGCGTCAGAAGCCCCAAATAAATACAGCGGGACCCTAAGAGCACAACGGGGACCGAAAATGCGACTGGTCCCTCAAAGCGCAGTCTCGTAAAAAGCGGCAGTGTCCGAAAATATGCGTTGTAGCCATAACTACATATATATACCGGGAACACTAAAAAAACAAAAAACAAAAACACCGGAAGCTCTCAAGGCACATAGGGGCCATATGACCGCACAAGGGCCTGAAAAGAGGCTGGGGCCGCAAAAAGCAACATGATCCCAAAACGAACAAAAATACCGGGCACTAAGTAAACACATCGAGATCTTTGAAAGCGCCCCGACAACTAAAAAAAAATATTCGGTGCGCAAAAAAGCAACAAAACCCTAAAACGAGCAGGGGTTTCGAAAATGCGTTGGACCTCTAACAATGAATTGGAGCCTTAGGACACATCCGTAGACAAAGAAATACGAAACGGGTCCAAAGAAGTACACTCAGGCAGGGCTTCGGTTCGGTAGCCAACCTGGAAGCATGTTTAATCAAAGATATGAGGTGCATCAAAGCTCAGCGGGTATCCGCATTTCTTCACCATAAAATATGGTAAGAAGGGAACTAATGATCGAATTTAATTAATCGAATTTTCGCAGCGAACGCCCATACGGAGCATTTTATCACGTCAGATATGGCGCAAGTCTATCATGTGGCAGCAATTAACAAAGCGTAGGAGGCCCTGCAGAATCCGTAGCATCGCACGAAGTGTGGCGAATGCGCCGAATGCGCAAGATGGGTGTGCACGTGCACTAACGTTGGCGTCGTGGCGACCGGGCACTATGAACTGGAATGTCTTTTACATTTTAAAGTGATTTGTGCAGGTGTAATTTCAGCAGTGCGAGGTGACTTGTCAAGGAATACCAAAAGAATACATTTGAACAGGTTGTGGGAGTTAGGGTTGAAATCCGACGAATCAGAAACGATAGTGGTAGATTAGGCCCTTCCACAGGATAATTCAGTTGATCACTAATTATTTTATTTAAAAAGTTTTCCTTTGACAAAATAGTGGTCGAAATCGGAAGACCATATTCAGTAGTTGGACCCCTTCAAAATACGTTTGCCCCCTCCCCTTCACGCAAATATGGGTGCGTCACTGGTCTCCCAATAATTTTCAGAACTTACGCCCATGGAGCAAAGCCAACATTGCGGGGGTAAATTCCCCCTCACAAGCATACAAAACAACACCGATGCCCCATATTAAATGGGAGGAATGATGTTTTAAAATGTATTTTATTCCTACAAAGTTGTCTTCTGTGATTACAGCCTGCATGATTAGAGCTTCCCAGCTTCAGTACCTTCTCAACGACATAATTTACAAAACGGTACAGCACAGCGATAACCATGGGCGTGACGGCGTGGAATTCGAAGGTTTTGCATTATTTATGCATTGTCATTGTTACATTGTTGCATTGCCATTGATGCATGGTTGTTCAATGCTTGTTCTTGCCGTTAATTTATTCGCGGAGTATTTATTAGTTTAGCTTCTATGCCAAGTGCCTTGCAGCCAGCACCAAATATTATGAAAAAAATTAATAAATCCTTAAGATGACGATCAGAAAACCAATTCAATCCACTTCTCGTTGTCACCTTCGTGAAATTGTTGTCCTGGGACTGATAAATGATCGCTTAAGTTTGTTTATGAGATCAAGCTGGTGGGAATGACTAACAGTAGTGATGAACCTAGCTATATTCAGTTAAACTTTGGTGAACAAAGAAGTGGGTTGATCAATGGGAAATATCTTTAAGATATGCTCAGCACGAGCCCCACCAGCTCGCTACAATCTAGAGGCCAGCCGGAAGATTCTTCTCGTCGATAAAGCATAAAGATATTGGTTCGTTTTGGCACTGACGTATTTATCTACATTTGCTTATTTATACCCTGGTATGGCTCGGTTCTCAGCGAAAAAAAAGATTCTTGCTATTGCGCTTTGCGTAAATTATATACCATGCCAAGAACAAACAAGACATCAATATGAAATCATGTTCCCATTCGGGAACCATACTAAGAGCCTAAAAAGCAAGAGGAGGCCTTAACACAGCGGAGGCCCCTTTTCGGGGAGCAGGAGGCCCCCTATCAACATTGCCCCCGCTGGAAGAATTTCGTGGCGACGCCACTGGGTGTCATACCTGCAGCCACTACAGGACGCCTTTTGCGGAAGCGAAGCTACGCGTATGATGTCATTAATGTTCGGTTTTCTACGCTGAATTAACACAAAATGTATGCCACTGAAAATTAAAAAGGGAAAAATTAGAAAAAAAAGGACCAAGGCCATACCAACTCCTATACCAAATTATACGAAATAATTCAGTATATTTTAACTTATTTGCTAAATCCCAAAAAGCTGTATCTTCAGCTCTTGGAAACGTAGTGGCAGCACTTCAGCAATGAAGCTGTACATGTGTGACAAATTATGGATGACATGTTTCAATTAAACTCACCGTGTACGAGCGTAATTGGTGCTTGTTTGCTAGAGTACTTTTACATTCGTCAAATTTGCAGCATATTCATATTTACGTTGAGTTCGATATTCGCTGGATATGGAAGAAAGGAGTATTCTTCGGATTCTCTTCAACATTGGCACACGGCTAGACTCGATGCACTGATCACAATGAACATACAACTAAGAGGGGCGTTAATAAACAGCTGAGTTATTCAAAGGCCAGGGTCATTGAGGTCGGGCTCCTCAGATCTCCTTCAAACACGGTTAGTCCGTGTTTCACATTTAATTCTAGACTATTTTCCTCTATGGCATCGAGGCGTGCAGAACCCTATAGCTGGAGCGCCTCCATGCTGAGATGGACGAGTTTATCGGGGAAGAGCGAACAGCAACGTACCCGAAGATACTAGAGGAAGACGGAGGTCCCTGTCTGAAGATTGGCAGTGTTCAATTTGAAGTTCCCTCATCGCGTCGGTGCAAGATATCACAATTCTACTCTGCCGCCGAGTGTTGGACATTATAGGGGGTGGGGGAATGAACCGTATGAGGAGGTGCATGCCCCTGATGCCATCTGTATTTGCCCCTGGTTGTGACGTTTCTGGTCATGTGTGTGCGTTCTGGTAGCTTGGGTCATGCATATTTATCTGTTCGACTGAAGTAATAAGTCAGTACTCGAGTGAAGTGGAGCACTTTAAATGCCTCAATATCAAAGCTTGACAAAATGCTTTCTTCAGTTTTCTCGCCAATGTGACAGTACAGGCATATCGTACAAGCAGGCAAGGACCAAAACAAAGCAACCAACATAGTCCAAGCAAAGCCCACAACAAGCGGCTGTTTTATCCATGTCCATCACGTGTGGACATTCGGTCAAACTAACGAAGCAATGACCCCGTTTCTCCACTTTTATTTCAAAGACTATTTGCATAACGAGTGAACTAATTTTACCTGTCCTCTTGGCGTTGAGGGGTCACTAGTTTCAGTCCTGGTCACTGTCTATTAGACTATTTCACTGACCTGCACAGTACACACAAAAATCAGATAAGAGGTTGCTATCTGCAGCAATCATTTTTGTTTTTATTTGAGAAGCCCACCTTGCAGCATATCACAACTTTTAGCTGCATAATGGCCCGCAATAGATGTTTGATAAATACAAAAGGACGAAAGCGCATGCAAGGTGAAGTAAGCACTTCAACTGAAAAATCCATGGAAAGAAGCAGGGCTACTTTGACATCTGACATGTGTCATAATGAGATTAATCAACAAAACAAACCAAAGATAGGTTGTAAAGCAATTATGGATGAACCGAGCTTATTGCTTGCACATGCTAGGTACGCTATAACATGCTGAGAAAATGAAAAGCCTCCTAACCAAAATTGACATTTCCTGTCCTAACGTCAGCAACCACGGAAGGACACATCACGCGAGGACCCTTCATTGGGTGTCTGAGGGGTAATATATACAAGATCCATCTCTCTGCTTCTGTTTCTCTGTCTGTCTATCTGCCTCCCCTCGCTTTCTCTTTATCTTACTCCTACTCTTTCGCTTTCTCCCTTCCCTCGATCTCTCACTCCCCTTCCATCCGTCCCTCTCTCACTCCCCCTCGGTCGGCCGTGTCGTATCATTGTGTCGTCGTGTCGTCGTGCCGTCGTGTCGTCGTGTCGTCGTGTCGTCGTGTCGTCGTGTCGTCGTGTCGTCGTGTCGTCGTGTCGTCGTGTCGTCGTGTCGTCGTGTCGTCGTGTCGTCGTGTCGTCGTGTCGTCGTGTCGTCGTGTCGTCGTGTCGTCGTGTCGTCGTGTCGTCGTGTCGTCGTGTCGTCGTGTCGTCGTGTCGTCGTGTCGTCGTGTCGTCGTGTCGTGTCGTGTCGTGTCGTGTCGTGTCGTGTCGTGTCGTGTCGATCGGTCAACCGGTCGGTCAGACGTGTCGGCTATGCCGGTCGGTCTCTCATTCTGGCTCTTTTGAAGAAGCAAAGTTTGTCCTAGAAGAAATGTCATGTCCTGGTGCATCGCAACTTAGCACATTCCATGTCCTGTAAGATGCAGTAAATTAACCTAACTTTAAGTTATGTCTTGGTTACACATAATAATGATGCAACTGGTGGTTACACTTGTGCTTGTCTACTTATTTTTTCAACGATACGTGTAGCTGACTTAATTTTTTTTAAGGTGTAGCCACGAAGACCCTTATCTGGCTCTTCAGTGAAAGCGGCTAAATATTCGTGAGTTGCCACTCATTGTAGGCACGAATCTTGAACCAGCCTCCGGCACTGATCATCATGATTGAGGATCAGGAGATCACCACTGGCGATGACGAGGAGACCCTTCTGCTCTGAGAAGGTTATCTTTTTCTGTTTTACCAGGGGTAAGGCCCGTGGTGAGCCGTCGGAATGTTATTGGCGAAGTTCGTTCTGGACATCGACGCCAAGCTGGGATAGCTGACCACCAAGGTTATGGACAGCATCCACGCCCAGGGACTGAAGTGGGAAAGTTCTGGAGCAATGTCGGGAGGAAGCCAATGCTGTTTGTACTTTTCACGGATGTTGCTTTGGTTCTGCGCGCCACTAAGGTGTAAACGCTTGGTGTGTGTTTTTTCTGCCAAGTACGTATAAGTTATCGAGGATTGCGGATGTGTGATGTTGCGTTTATTTCCTGGTTTGTTCAACAGCACAGCTGTTTGTCTTCGTGGCTTGAATCAATCTTGATGCTGCACTTGAGCATCGAATATGCCAGTTGGCTACCTGATGCTTAAAACTGAACTTGATACGCATTATTCGTACTTGATGCTATACCTGTGCATGTGATGCCTCAAATACAACTATCCGAGTGAATTTGTATTATGTTATGGGAAGCGCTGTGCTATGTGCTCCGCGTCGGATCATCGTAGTGCACCGGCGCTTGCGAGGTGCGTCACGGACAGAGATTTGGCGTTACACAGGTTTTTTGGAAGCGCGACTGGCGCGTTCGAAGCGCGTTACGGCCGAGTTTCATCGGCGTTGCGAAGGGTTACTGAAGATAATTTTGGTGCTGGAGAGTGTACGCACAGAGTTGCATGAGTGTTGTCCAGTTCTGACCGGATATATTCGGTGTCATGAAGATCTTACACGTGTTTAGGATGGGTCAGGCCCATGTCAACAGCGTGTACACTGGGAGTGCATATGGTGTCAAACTGGGTTCAACATAGTGTTTTTGGAGTCACGGTACTCCTGCCGCTGGTGCTCCAGAGGGTGACAAATGGGACACTCCAGACAAACAAGTCATTTTTTATCTCTGTGCACTAGCCCTGGTCTGCCACCGTTTCCTGTACCAGCCCGGGTCTGCCACCGTGCTGCTGTACCAGCCTGGGTCTGCCACCGTGCTGCTGTACCAGCCCGGGTCTGCCACCGTGCTGCTGTACCAGCCTGGGTCTGCCACCGTGCTGCTGTACCAGCCCGGGTCTGCCACCGTGCTGCTGTACCAGCCCGGGTCTGCCACCGTGCTGCTGTACCAGCCCGGGTCTGCCACCGTGCTGCTGTACCAGTCCGGGTCTGCCACCGTGCTGCTGTACCAGTCCGGGTCTGCCACCGTGCTGCTGTACCAGCCCGGGTCTGCCACCGTGCTGCTGTACCAGCCTGGGTCTGCCACCGTGCTGCTGTACCAGCCCGGGTCTGCCACCGTGCTGCTGTACCAGCCCGGGTCTGCCACCGTGCTGCTGTACCAGCCTGGGTCTGCCACCGTGCTGCTGTACCAGCCTGGGTCTGCCACCGTGCTGCTGTACCAGCCTGGGTCTGCCACCGTGCTGCTGTACCAGTCCGGGTCTGCCACCGTGCTGCTGTACCAGCCCGGGTCTGCCACCGTGCTGCTGTACCAGCCTGGGTCTGCCACCGTGCTGCTGTACCAGCCTGGGTCTGCCACCGTGCTGCTGTACCAGTCCGGGTCTGCCACCGTGCTGCTGTACCAGTCCGGGTCTGCCACCGTGCTGCTGTACCAGCCCGGGTCTGCCACCGTGCTGCTGTACCAGCCTGGGTCTGCCACCGTGCTGCTGTACCAGCCTGGATCTGCCACCGTGCTGCTGTATCAGCACGGGTCTGCCACCGTGCTGCTGTACCAGTCCGGGTCTGCCACCGTGCTGCTGTACCAGCCCGGGTCTGCCACCGTGCTGCTGTATCAGCCCGGGTCTGCCACCGTGCTGCTGTACCAGTCCGGGTCTGCCACCGTGCTGCTGTACCAGCCTGGGTCTGCCACCGTGCTGCTGTACCAGTCCGGGTCTGCCACCGTGCTGCTGTACCAGTCCGGGTCTGCCACCGTGCTGCTGTACCAGCCCGGGTATGCCACCCTGCTGCTGTACCAGCCCGGGTCTGCCACCCTGCTGCTGTACCAGCCCGGGTCTGCCACCGTGCTGCTGTATCAGCCCGGGTCTGCCACCGTGCATCTGTGCCAGTCCGGGTCTGCCACCGTGCTGCTGTAACAGTCCGGGTCTGCCACCGTGCTGCTGTACCAGTCCGGGTCTGCCACCGTGCTGCTGTACCAGCCCGGGTCTGCCACCGTGCTGCTGTACCAGCCTGGGTCTGCCACCGTGCTGCTGTACCAGCCCGGGTCTGCCACCGTGCTGCTGTACCAGCCTGGGTCTGCCACCGTGCTGCTGTACCAGTCCGGGTCTGCCACCGTGCTGCTGTACCAGCCCGGGTCTGCCACCGTGCTGCTGTACCAGTCCGGGTCTGCCACCGTGCTGCTGTACCAGTCCGGGTCTGCCACCGTGCTGCTGTACCAGCCTGGGTCTGCCACCGTGCTGCTGTACCAGCCCGGGTCTGCCACCGTGCTGCTGTACCAGCCCGGGTCTGCCACCGTGCTGCTGTACCAGCCTGGGTCTGCCACCGTGCTGCTGTACCAGCCTGGGTCTGCCACCGTGCTGCTGTACCAGTCCGGGTCTGCCACCGTGCTGCTGTACCAGTCCGGGTCTGCCACCGTGCTGCTGTACCAGCCCGGGTCTGCCACCGTGCTGCTGTACCAGTCCGGGTCTGCCACCGTGCTGCTGTAACAGTCCGGGTATGCCTTGGTGCTCCTGTACCAGTCAAAGTATGCCACCGTGCTCCTATACCAGCGCGAGTTTAACACCGTGCTCTGCCCAGATATAACACTGTACCCTTGTCCCTACTCAGATTTAATACTGTGCCCCTGTCCCTGCACAGATATAACAATGTGCCCCTGTCCTTGCACATATATAACACTGTGCTCCTATCCCTGCACATATATGACAATGTGGTCCTGTCTCTGTATAAATCTGACACTGTGTCCCTGCCCCTGTGCAGATATAACACTGTGCCCCTGTCCCTGTGCAGATATAACTCTGCGCCCCTGTCCCTGTGCAGATATAACACTGTGTCCCGCTCCCTGTGCAGATGTAGCACTGTGCTCCTGCCCCTGTGCAGATATAGCACTGTGTCCCGGTCCTTGTGCAGATATAACACTGTGCCACTGTCCCTGCACATATATAACACCATGCCCCTGCTCCTGTGTAACTCTGCGCCCCTGTCCCTGCGCAGATATAGCACTGTGTTCCTGTCACTGTGCAGATATAGCTCTGCGCCCCTGTCTTTGCAAATATCTAAGACTTGCCACTGTCCCTGCACAGATCTTGTTCTGTGCTTCTCTCCCCCTGCACATATCCAACGCTGTGCCCCTGCCCTTGATCGACCTCATTGACTGGTCACGATTGAGCGATTGAGGTCGAAGCCGAATGATGGATGTCCTTGAACTCAGCTAGAAATCATCAGCATGAGCGGCCAAGCCGGCTCGACCGTAACGCTTTTCAGTGGCTTATAGCTTCGCATGGGCGTGCCCTACCTATAATCATGAGCACGAACATGTCGCTTTATTCTCGAGCAGTTGGATACTTTAAGTTATGGGATTCCGAACCATCTACTTTCGCCCCTATTTCATTTCATAAACGGTCGTGCTGTCAAGGCTACCGTGCGCTAATGATGCAATATTTCAGAAGACTTCGGTTTATCCATAAATATAAATTCGGTTGACTCCTGTGAGTCACATGCTAAGTGATACAGATACTAAATTCCATCTGGGATCAATTGAAAGATGTCGCATGAAATCGACTGAAGGCCGAGGGACATTAAACAAAACTTAGTCCGAGTTCTTCCTGGGTGGCTTTGACTGGGATTCTTGATCTGTAAGGGTGCTTGCGTGAAGCCTAGCCCCATCACCCGATCCGGAAATTCCAATTCAACAACATTATTTAGACCGAGAGTTTTGCAGGCAGTCAATGCACCGACACGGCCGACCCATTACCGCGCCGCCGGCCTCACCGGGCCAGTTGCCAACTTGTCGTCCTCCCAGCCGGAGGCCATGCGAGCTCGTGAAGCGACCCGAACCCTGTCATACCAAAATAGCGGAGACCCGTGCAGGCCGGCGCGCTAATCAGCTGACCCATCGGAGCAGCAATGCATGTCTTACTTCCTCCTCCCCAGCCCCGCCCCCAATTTCTTCCAACGTTGTAGCCTAGTCAGATGCGGCCAGCCAGAGATTGATGATCTTGACATTAGGTATTTCCACGTATTTGACGCTTCCCTTCTGCATCATAATATAAATCGATTCGTTCAGATATAGCTGGCTTCAATACAATGGCAGTCTTCCGAAAATACACTATCGATACAGATCCATGCACGTCTTCTATCGCATTCCAGAATTATCTCGCCTTAATTTGCCAAACCGAAACCCCACACTGGACTTCTGCATTTAACTGTCATTGTTGTGCTCAGCTTGCTGACATAGTCACCTACAATCAGCCACCTCCCCTGCTCAAACCCTCCCAATTTAATACAAATTAGACGCCAACTTGCATGATGTTGCCATTAATACATGTATAATTTATTTTAGCTTTGAGGTCACCAGTTGGATGAGGGGTCACTCGATAGGTACAGTGGAAACCCCAGAAGGCATATGTGAGAACACACCAGCATTGGTGATACAGTGAGTCCCTCAAAAGCATATAGCACATTTTGACAATATACTGAACTATTACAGTCCTATATTTCCATTGCAGTAGTGCTTCACATGGAGTGGTCTTGGTCCACAACGTTGGCATTTTCGGATTTGTATTCTCAAAACTATCACCTGGAAGCTCTTGTCCCATTTTGATGGGCTTACTCTTACATCATATCATGCGCCGTTATAATCAGTGGCAGATTTGGGCAGGGAAAATAAGGCTGTAACAAAAAGAGTAACCTCCGTTGCTCAGGCATCAACTTCCGAAAATTGCTCACGCGTGGCCACGAAATGTTCCCTCTGTTTTGATATCTGAGAACTGATTCAGCCACTCAAGTGTATCCTGTCTGTGTGTACATGAACACGCTAATGGGGCACCACAGGCTGGTTACTGCATGCTACCTTTGCATGCAACGTGACGCCCTCTGGTGAGTTGTCAACACAAAGCGACGCCTCACCTAGCTTTAACCTCGGTGCTATTCCCAATGCTTACTAATAAATCAACGATTAATTCCACACCAGGGAACTGATGAAGTCACAAAAACGCATATTCCCTCTTAAAATATCAGAAGATTATGTCACCGAAAATACCTCACATGTTCAGACTAGGTAGAATATTAATGACGAATCGTTAGGAAAATCATCAAGCGTCAACTTCTCGGTTCGAACTATTTGGACATAGCGAGCGAAATACCGCATGCTGCGGAATCCGCCCTGCACGGATTGAAGCGTGGCAAGTAAAACATAACGTAGATGGACATGAAGAAGCGTGGCAAGTAAAACATAACGTAGATGGACATGAAGAAGCGTGGCAAGTAAAACATAACGTAGATGGACATGAAGAAGCGTGGCAAGTAAAACATAACGTGGATGGACATGAAGAAGCGTGGCAAGTGAAACATAACGTAGATGGACATGAAGAAGCGTGGCAAGTAAAACATAACGTAGATGGGCATCCTATTTTTCTTGACAGCATGTCGAATGGAATGTTCTCAATGTCTTGATATCGCATAGATATGCAAAGTACTACTGGTGATGGGAAATCCAAAAGCTGAGTAGACCCCTAACAAAACATAAAGCGTGCGGCTAGGAGTGGCGTTCCATCAGAATAATTTAAACATCAGGCGATTTAGTCTTCATGATGCAAAGTTTTCGTTTCGCGACCCTTTATCCCAAAGATTGATATTTTCAAAAGATCATGCAGCGCTTGCACACATCAGGCAATCGTGTGGGGTTGTGAAGTGGGTTGTACGATAGGAGCCCATCCTCACGTTGGAGCGGACATTGGGACACCGGGCCAGATAAAAAGAAAACACCATGCCAAGACCTGTTTTCATTGTCAGTTTATCCGACGCATTTCAGACGATTATTCGCCGCGCTAGTCGACGCGCATCGGTATTTGTTCGCTTGAAAAGTAGTTCTAAATATTACTCTATTTCAAACATGAAGATGAAGATGAAATAACGTTAAATCAAGCTATTTTGGTACATATACTTGTAAGTGACTTATGGATGGCAGGATTGGTTTTTGCATGTTTGATAGTTTTATTTCAAATGTGAACTCAAGTTCATGCGGCGTTCTTCCAGCGACGGTATCGGGGATAGTGAGATTGGATGAAGGTGAGATAAAGCAATTATTTTTTTTAACGCAGAATTTGAATTAAATGCGCTGGTTGGTCTCTTAGTCCGGAACACTATTGAGCATGTTTATCAACTCCACGGCCCGGGTGCTGGTAAAAATTAGCAAGGGCGAGGCCACGAACCCAGGCTGTTGTTACCGGTGATACGTTGGTACCTACCTACCTACCTACCTAAGCCATTCTTTAAATCATACCATAATTTTATAAACTTACGTGGTACTTGTTCATAAGAACTGGGCTAGAAAGTAGTGTGTAGAGAATGTCGACATTTTTGTGGTTCCTGAGTTTAATGCAAAGCGAATATCGTTCATTACAAGTTGATTGACATAAACATTGGAAATTGTTATATATTGTTATATGTTATTGTATATTGTTGATTATATTGCTGGATAAATGTCTAAATGCAGCCCTTTTAATAAACCTGAATGCAGCCCTTTTTCCAAAAGCACTATGCTTATGACAAGGTCAGTGAGTATAAATTGTAATGGGAAAGCTGGTGAATGGAAAATTAAAGTGGTGTGTGAGATATTGATATGACAACCATGCACTTTGGGTCAGGACAAAGTTTTTTCTGATGTTTTTGACCTCACTGGTATATTGTGGAATTCCTCAAGACCTTTTAGGATCTAAAATGGGTAGGTGCAGCTATCAACAATCAATTATCCATAGATGTAGATTGACAGGATCAATAATCCATGGATTAATATAATTTGATCATATGATGAATATGATGTTAGGTGTATGTCAAAGCAAGCCAATATCCATAGCTGAAGTGTGACATAATGCAGCATCCATGGGGGTTGGGTAAACTGTAGTGAGATTGCATGCGAGATGGCACTGGCACTGGCCCCACGCGGTGGCACTGGCCACCGCGTGGGGGATGTCGGCAGGTGAGTCAGCCAGAACGGCGACCTCGTGACCGGGACGGGCCGGCCGGATACGTGGCGTGGTGGGGCGTGTGCGGGATGGGCCAATCAGCGATCGGGGGTGTCGGAAACGCGGGAACGGTGTCGAGTTGAGCTGGGAGGGTGTGGGCTGTGCCGGGGCAGTCTGGTTACCGCCGAGCGCTGCGCAATACACGGTCCTGGCATCAAAGTTTCTTTTCGTGAACTACATAAACCACAAAATTTGTCATTTCCCACCTGATATTGATTTTATAAAAGTACAATTAAGCAAACATTAACCATTAGAGCCAGTCAAAATATTGATGGAGACAGCCCAATTTTAAAGTGGAATATGCTAGATCAGATCATTTCCTAGTTTGTGTGCCACATCTGAAGTTCTGTCCATGTTCTGGAAATGTTTAATTTTTTTTTTTAATATGCTGTTATCTGCCAGCACTGGTTGCTCACACACCATTGATGTCTTTCATGGTCAGGCATCAGTGGTGTACCTATTATCTTGTTGATGCACATGCACCAACAAATCTGCTGTGTACATGTAACAATTTAAATAATTAATTATTTCCAATTTTGTTTTTGTAACAATCTTATTTGGGACACATGAAGAGAGCACTCTTAATAGCTAAAATGGCCAAGATCATATAGTTTCTGTACTGTAGATTTGGATTTTAGATTATTAACCAGATTTAGATAAAAATGCATGAATACCAAGTTTATTGATGTGATTAATATGAAGTGACTGCTTGTTTTTATTCCAAATGCTTGCTTTTCACTCTGTGACCTAAATATTACCAAAAAAGGGCTTTGATGAGTGATATATAGTGATGTTAATGGAATGTTTTCCAAATATATCTAAGGTCGAGTCTCACCTGTCGCTACTCTTCGCCCGCGACCAATCGGCGTGAGAGATTGGCGACGGTATATGACTCAACAGTCGACGTGTCGTAAAACCAATAACCAACCAATATCCAACCAAATAAATATAGCATTCTATCCTAACCTCCTCTTTAAACAAATGAAATGTTTAATGAGCAAATTCTCAAATTTCAGCATAAAAATTAACCTAGCGTAATCTATACTGCTCTACAGAAACAAAGCATGCCATTAACTTATTTTGTGAATGATCTAAGTTGCAATAGTACTGCAAAATGTTGGTTGTGCATATGTGGTATGTGATGTGAATATGATTGTGGGTAAATTTCATCTTGTCAAAAAAGCTTACCCAAAATGTTGGATGCTTCTCTGAAAATACCAGCATAGAGTTGGAAATATGAAGGTGCCAGAAATAATATGGTTCATGTAATGGAACTTTTCTGAAGAAAGAAAATCATACAATCTGTATCCACAAATAGTTGTTGGAAGATTTAATCGATGCAATAATTTGTTTTTGAAAATGTCAATCTTCTGGAAACCCTGATGAGTTGCAAACCTTGGAATTGAACTTAAAATCTCCTTATTTTCAGATTCTGAATATCATTCTTATAAAATGTATAAATCAGCTTCTTTAGGGCTGGTGTTATGTGGTCATCTGTGCTGTTCACTACTAGGTGTTCCTTGGAGCAGGCAACAGTAGCCAACAGATAGTTTGTCAAGGCCATGAATAACATTGGTATATGCATGCTTGTTTCTCAGAAATTGTACATATTATGTAAATTGTGTATTTAAAAGACATACTGCACTATCAGCCTTGTGGTGCTTGGAAACCAATGATGCCATTCATGGTCATGCCATGCTGTTTACAATCTACCTGGAATCAGTCAACAGCCAAGATAGTTTATCAATGATAGCCCAACCAGTACCAAAATGTCCAACGCTAATAGGTGACTCAGGCTATTCCGCTCATCTTGTCTCTGGTTTGAGTATGGATTGTCACATTCTGGTGATTTTAAAAATGCCACACTAAGATGTAAAAACCTAGTCCCTACAGGTGGCCTGGGCTCTCATTCCACTTGCTGTGTGCATGGCATTGACCAAAATAATTTATGACCTGATGTGTCTACCTGGGAGCAAGCAGGTCCACAAGGTGTGGCAATTTTAGCAAAGTCCTGTCAGTGTGTAAATAGTTGGTAACTGTTGCCTTGTGGAGTCTTGTTGTTGCCCTTTTGATGCTGTCTGTAGATCGTGAATGTCAGTCAGTGCATTTATGGGGAAAACTGGTGCTTTTAGGAAGCAGGCAATTTCTGTGTGCTCCAGTAGACATCTTGGTTTGTACGCTTTGGTGGCACAATTATGTTGGGTGTGATGTTTATTATACAGTGGCCAACTACAGCATGTATATTTCTGCAGCATAGTTTGCAGACTGGGGAGCAAGTGTACGTTAAGACAACCAAGTCATGCCTGCTCATCTAATACTCAGGACTTGATTACGAAATGGGTCATAAGGATATTTGATTTCATGTAAGAATGTTTTATGTATGTGGTAGATGATAACGATGGGCTTACTGACTGGCTATATAAGTCCTGAAGGTCTGATCGATTTTCTAAAGCAGCAAAATAGTATAGTTGCTTACATTGTACTAAAAAGGCATCATTAACCTAGATAACATTAACAATTGGGAGCTTATTTATTGTATCTTGCTATTTACTTTATCAGACATGTTTCCATGATCTTGGTGAATGTTAACATACATATAACATGTATCACTATTGCTTAAGCAATGCAATAGGAAACTGGAATTGCAGCTGAAATCCAGCTCCTAGATTATAACATGCCAGATCATCCTCTAACTTCCATTACATGTAACAGGATACAGTAATGCCGTGCCAGCCCGTCATAGCGAAATCTAAATTGGCGACTGCTTAACATGGTAAATGGGCGCAAAATGACCTTTGGAGTCGACGCGCCCCTAAACACCAATTCACCACCACTGCTTAACATGGTGACATTAATATGCACATTTTGCTGCCAAAGAACACCTCCAAACCAATGTGGATGTTTTGTTTTGCAATCAGTTTTTTTTGGGGGAGGGGGCATTGGTAAAGTTGCTCAATAAGACACTTTTTTTAGTTATAACTTAACTTAACATCATACGTGTACTTTCTAACTGTTTTTATCACAATTTTTGTGTGATAAACTAGCTATCTGACTTTATATGTGAGCCTGATTAGGACCATCTGATGACATCCTAATTAATTAATGCATTTTACTTTTTCAGATGAGTACCATAACCGCACTTCGGTTTTATGGAAGGTCTCACTCTTCAGGTTTTGATGTTCAAGGCCCTTCGTTTCCCTGTTTTAGAGAAACGCACACTCATTTACGCATTCAGATTCCGAACATAGACCCGAGGCTGTGTGAGGGGCAGACTATTGAGGACCTCTTAAAATACAGCACACTGTATTATCCCAAGTTGAGGAGAGGTGTGTGAGTGCCACTGGAGATAGGAATGTGGTAGAGGACAGCTCACTGCATGTGAGGAAGTGTTGTGCTGGTACCCATTTTAGGAAGGAGTCTGAGGGACCATATGCCCAGGTTCAGCGGCACCATGGGATTGAGCTGGTTGTGAAGATTGCGTTTGGGATGCGTGTCGGCAAAGCGTTTCGGGAGATGGACTGCTACTGAAGCCATCAGCAAGCGGTAGTTTGATTGCTGTTGCTCGCCTGGCAGTAACAGTTGCTTCATATCCCGTAGCAACATTGCAGCCGGCCTCGCAGCAAGAGCTGACGCTGGCGCCAGAGCAAAAGCTGTTGGCGGGCCCCAGTAACAGGAACTGCAGCTGCGAGCCGCGCAGTCATGTACGTGTGTATGTATAAAGTGTTTTTATCGTGGTGATTTATTTTGAGTAAGACATTTGTATTCAATGTTGCTGCTCTGCTTGGCTTTGATGCTCTAAAGGTTGCTGCAAGCCTTGTGAACCTCGGATGTCACGGACAGCTGACCTTCAATGATAACCAATTGGAGGCGTTGCGTGTGAAGCTTACTTTTGTGAAACTTTTGTCTAGAGTTAGCAATTCCAAAGCTCACATAGCTGTAAAAGAAAGGCGGCCTTCACCAGACAGTGATGGCAGCCTTACCTTATCGAGAGCTGCCGGGAGTGTCGCCGCCCCAGCAGCAGAACCTGCCGCTGACCCAGCAACAAGGACTGCTGCCGCCTGCCCCGCAACATGGCTTGCTGCCGGCACCGCCGGCCCCGCAGCTACTGTCGCTGGCCCCACAGCAAGACACGCCGTCGGCCTCGTGGCAGGATCTGCCGCCGGCCCCGCAGCAAGGACCGCTACCGCCTGCCCCGCTGCAAGACCTGCCAACGGCTTTGCAGCAAGGACTGCTACTGTGGGTCTCGCAGCACCCGCAGCTAGACTTGCTGTTGGCCCCGAGACAGCACCTGCCACAGACCTTTCATCAGCACCTGCCGCCCTGTCCCGCAAGAATATTTACAGCCACTGGCTCCGCAGCAAGATCTGTCACCGGTCCGTTAGCACCCACAGCACGGCCTGCTGCCGTCTGCCCCGCAGCAAGGACTGCTGCCGCTGGCCCCGCAGCACGACCTGCAGCCGGCCTCACGGCAAGGCCTGCCCCGCAGCAGACTGCTGCCGCCGGCCCCGCAGCAAGACCTGCAGCCGGCCCTACAGCAAGACCTGCAGCCGGCCCATCAGCAAGGCTTACCGCTGGCCCCGCAGCAGAATCTGCCATCGGCCTTACAGCAAGAACCACTGCCGCGGGTCTCGCAGCACCCGCACCTAGACCTGCTGTTGACTCCGCAGCAACACCTGCCACCGATCTCTCAGCAGCACCTGCCGCCGGTCCCGCAAGAATGTCTACAGCCACTGGCTCCGCAGCAAGATCTGTCGCCAGCTCGGCAGCACCCACAGCACTGCCTGCTGCCGCCTGCCCTGCAGCAAGGACTGCTGCCGCCGGCTCCGCAGCAAGATTCGCCGCCAGTCCCGCAGCAAGACTCGCCGTCGGCCCCGCAGGAAGATTCGCCGCCGGTCCCGCAGCAAGACTCGCCGTCGGCCCCGCAGTAAGACCTACCGCTGAACACCCAGCAAAGCCTAGTGTCTTGTGGAGTGGATCGTAGGTCGTTATGGAGTGACTGTGTGCACGACCAAGGAACAGGGCTCATTACAGTGGTGATCACAGCGAAGCTGATGTGACGCTATTGACGCATTTGCATGTTTGGGAATCGGTGGATATTAAACCAAAAAAACCCGAGCCTAATTATTTCCGAAGCTAACAAAAAATTGTTCCGACATGTTCCCAATTAAATGCAGATTTTTATCTGGGGTGGACAAATTTCGAACCATCTACCAATTTTTCATAAACAATGTAGCTTTGTAAATTTCACTTATTTTGACAGCATGTGAAAAAAAAATTTTAAACCTCAAAACCCGAGTCAAATTAAAAAAAAACGTTTTTTTTCTTTCTGTTGCTTACTCTCTGGGGTCTCGGCAACACTTTCCGAAGTGGAAATTTCATGAGTCACGGCGTGGTTTTAACGTAGGTTCGCAAAGAGACCGGTAGTTCCAATGGTGCGAACTGCACAGGCCCGTATATATGCTGCTTAAAGTGTCTAATGTATCAATATTAAGTTCGCAGTGGATTGTAATGGACGATAACGGAACTAAGGCAATTTCTCCATTCGTTAAGCACTGAAATTATGGCACAAATAAACAACAAAATGCATAACACTTGAGCATGCGTTAATAATACCAATAACAGACACCAGATGCGCTGCCATCGATGTCCGCATTTGTTCCCTATCGACTCGGTATATGGTGCCGGGAGCAGTCAAGTGTGTAGCATTTACTTCCCGTAACAGTAATGCTGCGTGGGTGATGTTCAGGGTTAGAACAATAGAACCAACAACAAAAAATGTTGTAAGTAGTCCTATGGCGGACCAGATCATCGACGCGCGGGCGTGATGGCGCTAACGCCGCGCATATTTACCCCGCCGGGCAACCGGCGCCGCAGCCCGGTGTGCGGCGGTGCAGTATCTGCCCCTCGCCATGGCCGCCGGCGATTTGCGACCTGTGCAAGCGCACGGAAGTGTAAACAGCCGTCTCGGTGTGACGCGCCCATTACCGCTGTCTCCCACAGGCGACGTATCTCTGTACCTACGTGCAATATAAGCTATATGCTGTATAGACAAGTCTCTGGCTACTTGCTATCAGTAAAGTGTTGAGCGGTGCCCCTGACCAAGGATTCAGAGGCACGTCCGACTCCACAATTGGTGACCCCGACGTGATGCAACACGTCCCGACGTGATCCAAGCCGTCGCAGCCATCCCGACGTGATCCAAGCCATCACAGCCGTCCCGACGTGATTCAAGCCGTCGCAGCCATCCCGATGTGATTCAAGCCGTCGCAGCCGTCCCGATGTGATTCAATCCGTCGCAGCCCTCCTGACGTGATTCAAGCCGTCGCAGCCGTGTCGCCATGCCAGACTTCGATCCTGTCACCAGCGTGACAGCGCGCCCGCTCGCCTCGTTCAGCCTGCTTGCATTTTCAGCCGACGAAGCCGAGTTGTGGCCCGAATTGCAACCGGCAATTCTGGCGCTAACCGCCACCGTCATCCGGTTGGAAGCATCGAACAACCACCTCGAGGCAGCACTCCTCAGCGGTCGTGGCCGTTCTTCCGACCACGAGCCATCGCCGCCTCGCCACCGTCGTGGCCGTTCGGCGTTCCGCAGCCACCGCGACGGAGCAACCCCGTCTGCCACCGCCCTCTGCTGGTATCACGAGCGTTAGGGTGCCGCGGCCTACAAGTGCCAGGCACCCTGCAGCTCGTCGTACTCGCAGCTGCTTGCTGAGTACCCAAGCCTCAGGCAGCCCAGCACGCGGCCGGTACTGACGCATCGCGTCACGCACCATATCCAGACTCGAGGGCCGCCCTGCTTCGCCCGGCCGCGCCGCCGCCGCCGGACGATGCACCACCTCAGGCCCGTCTCGCCAGGAGCCTCCACCACCTGTCGCTACTCTTCGCCCGCGACCAATCGGCGTGAGAGATTGGCGACGCTATATGACTCAACGGTCCACGTGTCGTAAAACCAATAACCAACCAGGAGCCCCCACGGCACGTGTTTCCGTGCCACGGCCCCTCCAAGACTGCACGCACGAATGTGTGCGGCACGACGCCAAACACTAAATCGCCTCGCAGACCGCCACAACTCGACACGTGCCGCCACCTGTGGCCGCATCACTTCCGCTGGATGTACCACGGCTTCTGACCCCTACCGCCGCCCGCACCAACGCCAGTGGGCTGATATGCAAATAGCTGTTGGTTTCCAATCCAGGCGTACATGATCCATGGTTAGAGAGCTGTCCGCCAGAGTGCGCCCTTCTCCGGACTGTGTGTGGGCTGAGTCGCGTGAGCCTTCGTGGCAAATGTTCATTGTCTTTCATCGTGCTTTCGGTTCTTTTTTAAATAATATAACGTGAGTGAATTCAACAATATCAATCCCGTAAAAGCATCTCAACCACCTCATGTTTTACAGCAAAGTTCCAAGTTCAATTTTAGATATCCTCTTTACGAATTGTGTGCTAATTGTGCCGCTCAGACGAATAGAAGTTTAACTTAGAGCCTACTACTATTCCGCCTCTCTGTACAACCCAACCAGATCATGGCAACCTAGGCGTTCCACCCGACCCAAATACCGGCTCAGTTATTCTGCTGGCTGGCCGTGCATAGCCTGAGGCTGAGTATGGAGAAAACGCGACGGGCTGGGGAACAAACTTGCGTAATGCAATTGGCCGTTGGTGTTGCGCACATAGACGGCCCCACCTCAGATATGGTCCAAAGTTGCTTGCTCCACGATCAACGTCAGCTAACCAGCCAAAGCCTCACCGAGTGAAATATCGCTAACCCGCCCCGCCTGGCAGGTAGTCTGAACACATACATAGCTGTGATGCGGTACAGTACATGCATGCAGGGAAGACATAGGCAAGGTTCCCACTCTGCCTAGTTAAATATGTCGCCAATAGTACATGGTTGAGAGGTTCATCTGGGCGGTCCGGTCCGATCCGGCACGTCTGTCACGTTTTTAAAACCACCTCAATAACCTCTTGGTTACAACGTTACGCGTTGTAATTTTTCACTCAGTCGGATGTGCTCTTTTAACTTCAATTTTACCAATTTTTGTGCATATATTTTGCATGAAGTGCTGTTTAATTTTTGTTCATAGATGGAGATTCATGGCGGCATTTCCGTTCGTCGGCAATTTGTGACGTTTCACATTGCAAAGCAATATTTCAAGTTCTACTTTTCTCACCAAGAGTCGGATATGCTATATTCATGTTCAAATTTACCAACTCTTCTCATAATGTGGATCCTGCGGTATTCTCAATCTTTGTTCAAAGAAAAGGCTTCTAGCGACTTTGCCATATGTCGGAAAAACGTGGTTGCTGTTGCACGAGCCATGCGAGAAATGGAAATATATGTGACAGACGTGTGGTAAAATGCATTAGATCATGCCATGCCCTTATACTACACATGTCATACAGCAATGGACTAGTTACTTGGCTGTTACTTTTCACTCATTTTTGCACATCTTGCTTGATTGTCAAGTCTACGATGCTCACGGTGTTATATTATTAATGACGTCACATGATGTAAAGTCTCTTCTTCAAACACTTTGTTTTTCTTACAGACTCATCACTCTTCGTTTGTTCAACAAACTTTGCCGCTTGCTGATCGATTGCATCTAAATCTAGGCTCAGATAAAACGACTTTTCTCCCTCTATCATTTAAACTATGCATTCAAACTATCACTTAAACTGCCATAAGAAACGGGCACTTATCGTACCATTGGTTGATAAATCATTATTAAAATCATCTAGTTTTGTTATTGGAAAACCTCGTGGTCCGACGGACCCGATCTTCCAATAAGAACTCGGTAATTTTACGACAAATGACAAGCCCCACGCGATAATATTCTAGTGGGGATATTATATTCCCGCACGAGGGCAGTTTGTCATACACCTCGCAACTCAGCCGATACTTCAGATGTAACCCGGACTGGAAATAAATGGCAAATGGGTACAATACTTGGTTTGTAACCCGATGCTTCGAGTTCGGTCTCGGGGAGGATGACAGTTTATTTCCGTCCTTGGCAATTTGGTGAACGTAGCGCATCCGGAACACTTCAGTGTTGCATGGATGTTTCAAGGCGTGTGGCTGAATACACACTGGAGGCGTTACGCCGATGACCGTTGACGGGAATATTTGATTGCACTGCGTGGCAATACTTCCCGTCATCGGCACCCAGCGCCCCTGTAGGCGCTTTATATTGGTATTTGAAGCATCATCCCAATTCAATGTCATCATGACTTGACTTGGAACATAACTGACGGAGAGAATGGGGCGCGTCGTATGATGGAACCAATGACGACCTCACGAATTCCAGCATATCCGCTGCGAGGGCATTGACAGCGAAGCATTTGGAGACATTACTGCTGTGGCGCTTCCACCAAAGGGCGATTTTAACAGAATGTAGCATATTGCCGTTCGTGTTGTCGTTCGTCACCAGCTGGTCACGGCTACGCCAGTCGTCACCAGCTGATCACGGCTACGCCAGTCGTCACCAGCTGATCACGGCTACGCCAGGCGTCACCAGCTGATCACGGCTACGCCAGGCGTCACCAGCTGATCACGGCTACGCCAGGCGTCACCAGCTGATCATGGCTACGGCAGTCGTCACCAGCTGATCACGGCTACGCCAGTCGTCACCAGCTGATCACGGCTACGCCAGTCGTCACCAGCTGATCACGGCTACGCCAGTCGTCACCAGCTGATCACGGCTACGCCAGGCGTCACCAGCTGATCACGGCTACGCCAGTCGTCACCAGCTGATCACGGCTACGCCAGTCGTCACCAGCTGATCACGGCTACGCCAGTCATCACCAGCTGATCACGGCTACGCCAGTCGTCACCAGCTGATCACGGCTACGCCAGTCGTCACCAGCTGATCACGGCTACGCCAGGCGTCACCAGCTGATCACGGCTACGCCAGTCGTCACCAGCTGATCACGGCTACGCCAGGCGTCACCAGCTGATCACGGCTACGCCAGTCGTCACCAGCTGATCACGGCTACGCCAGGCGTCACCAGCTGATCACGGCTACGCCAGGCGTCACCAGCTGATCACAGCTACGCCAGTCGTCACCAGCTGATCACGGCTACGCCAGGCGTCACCAGCTGATCACGGCTACGCCAGTCGTCACCAGCTGATCACGGCTACGCCAGTCGTCACCAGCTGATCACAGCTACGCCAGTCGTCACCAGCTGATCACGGCTACGCCATGCGTCACCAGCTGATCATGGCTACGGCAGGCGTCACCAACTGATCATGGCTACGCCAGGCGGTACCAGCTGATCCCGACCACTAGCTTGGGTTCATAGTGCAGGAAGCCGGACACGACGTGCGTTCGAATTGCAATGGGCGTGTGACCGGATGTGGGAGCAGGCGTGTGATCTGACGTAGAAGCAGGTGTGTGATCGGATGTGGGAGCAGGCGTGTGATCTGACGTAGAAGCAGGTGTGTGATCGGATGTGGGAGCAGGTGTATGGCTTGACGTGGGAGCAGGTGTGTGACCGGACGTGTGGACGAACGTGGGAGCAGGTGTGTGACCGAATATGGGAGCAGAGGTATGACCGGACGTGTGACCGGACGCGGAAGCAGGTGTGTGACTGTACATGTGACCGTACATGTGACTGTACATGTGACCGGACATGTGACTGTACATGTGACTGTACATGTGACCGGACATGTGACTGTACATGTGACCGGACATGTGACTGTACATGTGACTGTACATGTGACTGTACATGTGACCGGACATGTGACTGTACATGTGACCGGACATGTGACTGTACATGTGACCGGACATGTGACTGTACATGTGACCGGACATGTGACTCATGTGACTGTACATGTGACTGTACATGTGACCGGACATGTGACTGTACATGTGACCGGACATGTGACTGTACATGTGACTGTACATGTGACCGGACATGTGACTGTACATGTGACCGGACATGTGACTGTACATGTGACCGGACATGTGACTGTACATGTGACCGGACATGTGACTGTACATGTGACCGGACATGTGACTGTATATGTGACCGGACATGTGACTGTACATGTGACCGGACATGTGACTGACATGTGACCGGACATGTGACTGTACATGTGACTGTACATGTGACTGTACATGTGACCGGACATGTGACTGTACATGTGACTGTACATGTGACTGTACATGTGACCGGACATGTGACTGTACATGTGACTGTACATGTGACCGGACATGTGACTGTGCATGTGACTGTACATGTGACTGTACATGTGACTCGGACATGTGACTGTACATGTGACCGGACATGTGACTGTACATGTGACTGTACATGTGACTGTACATGTGACTGTACATGTGACTGTACATGTGACTGTACATGTGACTGTACATGTGACCGGACATGTGACCGGACATGTGACTGTACATGTGACTGTACATGTGACCGGACATGTGACTGTACATGTGACCGGACATGTGACTGTACATGTGACCGGACATGTGACTGTACATGTGACTGTACATGTGACTGTACATGTGACCGGACATGTGACTGTACATGTGACTGTACATGTGACCGGACATGTGACCGGATGTGCGACCGAACGAGTGCCTGGACAGGAGAGCAAGCGTGGCAATGCAAGTGTGCGGCGGATGAACGAAGACAGACGCTGTACACTGCGCAGTCCCGCACCAGTGCCCGTAGTCAGTGCCGCGGTCTGGCGTGGGTCTCTGGAGACCAGATGAGGCCCGATGAAGCGCGAGCCGGCCAGATTTGGCCGCAACACACGGCCGGCTGAGACAGTGGATATTTGTAATTACATTATCCTGATACATTAAGGAGTGGCTCAACTGTTGAAACAAAACACACATGCTGATCAATTATTTCATGATGCTGACCTGGGGGCGAGTAGTCTTGGGGTAAGTTGCCCGTCTCACAATCGAAAGATTGTGGGTTCGAGTCTCACCTGTCGCTACTCTTCGTCCGCGACCAATCGGCGTGAGAGATTGGGGACGCTACATGACTCAACGGTCGACGTGTCGTAAAACCAATAACCAACCAACCAATCATGATGCTGACCTAATGGCATCCATCAGCGAGGCGTGTGGTTAATGGATGGAAATATGAGCTAATCAGCAAGACATATTGATTGACTGCCAGGTATACAACATAGACCGGAAGGACAAGACAAGACACACTGATTGACTGCAGGTATACACAGACCGGGAGGACAAGACAGGACACATTGACTGCTGGGTATACGCAGACCGGGAGGACAAGATAGGACACATTGACTGTTAGGTATACATAGACCGGGAGGACAAGACAACACACATTTATTGACTGCTAGGTATACACAGACCGGGAGGACAAGACAGGACACATTGATTGGCTGCTAGGTATACATATACCGGGAGGACAAGACAAGACACATTTATTGACTGCTAGGTATACATAGACCGGAAGGACAAGGCAAGACACACTGCTTGACTGCTAGGTATACACAGACCGGGAGGACAAGACAGGAAACATTGATTGGCTGCTAGGTATACATATACCGGGAGGACAAGACAAGACACATTTATTGACTGCTAGGTATACATAGACCGGAAGGACAAGGCAAGACACACTGCTAGACTGCTAGGTATACACAGACCGGGAGGACAAGACAGGACACATTGATTGGCTGCTAGGTATACATATACCGGGAGGACAAGACAAGACACATTTATTGACTGCTAGGTATACATAGACCGGAAGGACAAGGCAAGACACACTGCTTGACTGCTAGGTATATACAGACCGGGAGGACAAGACAGGACACATTGATTGGCTGCTAGGTATACATATACCGGGAGGACAAGACAAGACACATTTATTGACTGCTAGGTATACACAGACCGGGAGGACAAGGCAAGACACACTGCTTGACTGCTAGGTATACACAGACCGGAAGGCGTCGGCATGTTCAGGTCGTGGCCAGCCAATGCATTCACGTTCATTTGCGGTTAGGAGTCAGATGCACACTGTGAATGAGCCAGCCTCTGGCCTGTACCTCATCGGCACATCGTCGCATAGGCTGTGCTTCGTTAGGTAATGCGGTGAAGCCTGCGGCATCTACTAGCTGCTTGTTTTCCCTATTACCACTTGCTATTTAGCGAGCCTTTTTCGTCATTAATCAATTGTGAATTAACTATGCAGTGTAGAAGGAAACCGATGTTAGCTTCCCAGCTTACAATGAATCAGGTCAGTAAATGAATGAGAATCTAGCCCAAAGCCAGTCTGGTAACTGCTTCACTAAGCTAAGTGAAGTTCCTTTGCTAGCGTTTTTCGTTGCTGAAGGCAGTATCTCCTGTGCAACTTATAGTGAATAGACGTGCATTATTACATCAATAAGGATTTCGTAAATATAGCTCGCATTTCAGTCATTCAAGCTTTAGTAGAAGGCATGATACCTTATGGAACCTGCACATTGCATACATCAACGAAACTTTCAATGCATCGCAAGTAAAACCAGTCGGTTCATCTATCTTCGTAAATTTACGGCACAATCTAGGACTGCCCTAATGCCCCACATTTCGACAGCTTATAAGAGCATCGCAAGGGCTCCAACTGCATTAGATCCGTCTAGGTAGATCTCGGAAATGCGTGGTCAATCTTGAGAAAAGGACTGCCATCTTGCTCCTTATTAACGAGATATGATGTAGACCTCTTACCCTGAAATCCCTCGTTCCGGCAAACAGCCACTCACATATGCATTGAACATCTTGTACAACTTAATATGCTACAGCACCCGCGCGACGGTGGCGATTGATGACAGAAGCAACGACACCATAATGTTTTGAAAAAGCAGACGGAAGAGAAAACTCATCACACGTAGGCAATTCTGTAACATACCTTAATCATAAGAAGAACAAGATACACGTAATAATCACATGCAACCTTCTCCGCTATAGATTCCAATATATTCCAAACACTTTACGAAATATATTTCGCCACCAAGGCATTATCAATCTGGTGAATATTTTGGTGAATGCGTATTTTGAGAATATGAATAAAGAATGTACTAAAGAATAAAGAATGTAATATATGGAATATATCTATAAATATATATAAAAATGTAATATAGTCAGAACTATAAGAAATGTAATAAGTGAATAAAGAATGTAATGCATTTTGAAAATGTGAAGGTGAGAAGCGAATATTTTAGTGAATGTCTTGGTGAATATTTATTTTGCCACACAGGTGGCAAAATATATATACATAATCAAATGCTGGTAGTGTTTTAATGCACATAATGAGCATCAATGTACATTTGCTCACTATTTGCACCCCATTAATAATGAACACGATGCTGTCTACTATATCAGACAAGCTGGAAGAGGAAGACAACTGTTCGGCAATAACGAGGTCTGACATGCTGATGCAAGCGTATTCTTTCAGTATGTCAAAACATGAATACTGAATGATAACTAGATATTTCACAGCAGTCTCGCTATTATCAAGTATCAATATATATGTGAATATGGACGAACCAGGAGCACAACTGGTTCTCGGCAACGCATGAATGACAGTACACACTGGCTAGCCCCCATGGACGGACCCGAGGGCCCTGCAGTCAGGCTCACACTAACCGCAGAACCAATCCACGCCAAGCATCCGTACCCCAAACCCCCTCGGGGGGGGGTATACTACCAGGCAGAGATCACTTATTCAAGATCCCGAGATCACTCCATCACTTCTTTCAGGGACTGCAGGGATGTCTGACGCGCATCCCCCTCACAATACCCAGCACCCGCTGGCGGAGGAGAATGGCGACGCATCTTGCGCCGCCACGATGAGGGCACTTGCTAAGCACGGGCAGCTGGCCGTCCGGTGGTGAGCGGCTCCGAACCTCCCGCCAGTATGTCATCCAGCGTGCTGCCAATCTTTGACACACGAATTCCACCTTCCACCGCGATCCCGGAGTACGATGAAGTCCGCGAAGTGATGTTCACGAAGAATTCATCCATGTCAGTGGAGGCCCTCCAGGAGTTGGGTCCATCACGTCTTATCTACGCGGCATGCAGAGGAAAAAGAGCCCATAATTAGAAGTCAAAGACGGGTATTTTGTAGTCAGATTGCCGTCGCCACTGTCGAGTCTTTCAGATGTTGGTCATCTATGTGCCTGTCCAAAGCACGCTACAGGACAAATTCAAACACACCCACAGGGCCACAGGTGATTATATTTGGATAGAGTATGAGGGATATCGTAAATATCAACCAACATGTTGAGGGCATATGGCCGCTTACAGCTTGACTTACACCTCACAAACTACACCCCTGCAGCAGAATAAAACGTTGACCCAGGGAGGAGAACCAACCGATTACGCTATGCCCACAATGATTATCAGATCAGGGGCACCAAGCTGAGTTTGTGTCGCATAATTAAGGTATCATTGATTGCAGAGAAGCTTTCTCCTAGGTTTATTCTACTTAAAAAAGAAAAGAAATTTAGTTCGAATTCTTGCTGAAGTAGCTTTATGGACTAGGGTCATATTGCTAAGCAGAGTTGTTGCGTGAACCCTGAAGCCACCACCCGATCCGTGAACTCCAGTAAAATGGCAGAGTTCTGACCGAGAATGTATCGTGCCGTCAATGCACCGACACGGCCGCTCCGGTAGCCGGTTGCTTGTGGCTTCTTCTATCTTGTATTGTTGATCTGTTGCTGTATTCTTATTGTTTTGTATCTATATTCTATCTTGTATCTTGACTTGTGTGTTCTATCTTCTTCTTCTATCCTGTAATATGTAGGTCATATATTGTGACACGTCGTATCAGGGAAAGGCTATCACAGCCTGGTCATATTTGCTTGGATTATTTTCCAGCCTCCCAAAGGAAATCTTCAGGTGCTATTTACTTATTTGGCCTCGGAATATATCCTCAGTCAGGGCATTAAGCTATTGAAAGTGTCGCTTTACGCGCGGATTCCGGAGCACGTCGTTCACGAGGTGGGTTGAACCGACACCCCATCTTCGATCTATTTCGGAAAATAATACAAATGACGACAAACAGCAAACAACATTCGTTGCACACAATTTGCCGTTGTAATTAAGCACATGGCAAGGTACGACACACAGATGCAGAAGGCAGAACAAGACAAAGGGCAGGTTCAGGAAGACCGCAGACTCTGGCAGAGGTAACGGCAAGGCACGGTGCAGGTCAAGGTAGAGGAAAGAACAATGCGCAACAGGGAAAGAGAACAAGACGAAGAGCAATGCAATGAGGAAAGGCATGGTAGATATCGGGATACGGCAGAATGCCAGGCAAGACAGAGGGTGGAAGCATGCATCATGGCGGAGGACTGTTCAAGTTGAAAAACAGTGGAAGACAACAACGGCAGGTAGGACAATGTAAATGGTTGGTCACGGTACAGCAAAGAGAAAGACAAGGGATAGGGCAGGGAAAAGTATAGAAGAGTGGGACAAGACGCAGAACACGGCAGGGAAAGGCATAGGTCGGGTCATTTGAAAAAGCAGGACAAGGAGGATGGTAATGTAAAAGCGAGTAGCAGTGCTCAAATGGCAGATGCTAGCGCAGGGGGCGGTCATTACTACAGAGAACAGGAAACGACAGAACACCGCATGGCACAATAGAGGCCAATACAGCTGGAAGAGCAGGACATGAATACAAATGACATAGCACGTCAAATCAGGAAGGCAAAACAGATGGTAGGCCAGGGGTCACGGGACGGCAGAGGATAAGGCAAAGGTCTGGCTAGGCAATGTGGCGGAGGTAAAGGCTCAGCAGGGCAGAGAGCAGGCCGAGGAGAAAAAGAACAAGCAACGGGCAGTGAAAGGAAAATGGTCTGTCAAAGCAGATGATTCGGCTAAACAGAGGGCAGGATGACCTAAGGCAAAGCAAGACAATGGTATGACTCGGTGGGACAATCAAATATCAATCAGAGATTTTTAATGGTGCGTGGTGAATATTAGGGTGTGCCGTCAAAGATAGATCCAAAGGGCATAGTGGGTTTGTACGGGGGCACATGTAAGCACAAATCAAATGCTTGAAAAAATTGAAACAAACTGGAGCTTCCTCGCGGCGATCAAAGTTTTGTTTTTCAACACTAGCGATCCTAGCACCGCAATTTGAACTTCTGTTCGTAGATAGATACCCTTCGTTTGTATTGGATTCTAACGCATATTTACGACCATCAGGAAGAAGAACATACAGTTGGCTAAAAGCTTCATCCGTAGAGCTTCATGACAATTACTAATGCAGAAGTTACACGCTACACAATACAATATGGTTTTGTTCATTTATATACACACAACCCATTTCCCAAGAGAACGCGGGATCTCTTCAAGACTGTAGGAACGGTCGGTTCATCTGCTTTGACTAATTCAACAAAGCATCAAACTGAAACAGCATACAGTAGCCAACACACCTTCATATGCCGTCAACAGAACAGTCGAAAGTCCCGTTTTGTCGTTGTCGCTCTCATGGCTTCACATTGCTTCAGACGAGCGCAAATGAAACAGTGCCGGCTCTCCTCCCCAACTACGGTAGATGAGGCCTCCTACCTCACCGTCTTCATCGAACGCTCCACAGCCTGAGTCTGGATGATGCCGGTCCACCTGCACCGGCTGGTCGACCATGCGCGTAATCTCGTTCTCTGGCAGGTATCTAGTCAGCGGCCGTGATGGAGCCGCCGCTGACCGGGAGATCACCGAGTCTCCTGCCGCTCCCAGTCGGTCACACATTCTTAGTTATCGGCCCGAAAGTTGACCAGCGGCAGCTGGAACTGACTGACCTTCACGTGCCTGTCGGCTGCTCAGTATGCGCGACACGGCTCGATCACAAATTGCAAGCTCGCTGTCAGCAGCCATTTCCAGGAGGAGAATGCTTCTGGATGGCACCAGTAGGCATTTCTCTGGATCACATCACATGTAGCACCACTTCCTGCACATGGCTCGGCAGCTGACGCAGGTATTTCAGGCCCGTGTGCCGGCGTCAGCTTGCAATGACTCTAGCCAAGTGCTGGCTGCGTCCGGTGACTGACTTTGGGTGGTTTGGAGGCTTTCTGCCTCTTCTGGAGGCCTTGGAGGCCTTCTGCCTCTCGCCTTTGTCTCAGCTGACTTCTGGATCTTCACATAGTTTGGTTGAGGCAGACTGTACCGATCACCATTTGCTGACCGCAATGCTGTTCTTCCAGGATTCCAGGAAAATAATTTATTGAGGCGATACTTTGTCACCTGTTAGGTACTAGCACTCGTTCAATACCTTGCACCTACACTTCGTAACATCACAAAGTTGAGAATAATCCTTTTCTGGATGCGAAGCGCCACGAATCTCTAGCACAAGGTGTTAGCTTAGCCACTTTTTATACCTGGCATGGCAGATTTTCATCTTGAGTTCAACGCTCTTAAGCAGGTTGGTATTCGTTCTTTCTCCCACACATCCCTGATCACTGTCGCAGCAGGTTTGATGACAAACTGATGCATGTGCTTCACTTTTGTCATCGCAGAAATATTTCCATGATTTTTACTCTGCAAAAATCGTACATAATTAGATGCACATCTACGATTGTCAGGAAGAAGAACGTACAGTTGGCTAAAAGTTTCATCCGTAGAGTTTCATGGAAATTACAAATGCAGAAGTTGTTCGTCAGTGGTTTTGTCTTTGGCAGGCTGTTTGGTGGTGTAGCAATTATTCAGTACTTGTTTTGTTCCATCTTAATATGGCTAGAGAAAGATAAAGAGAGAAAGAGAGAGAGAGAGAGAGAAAAAGAGGTGGAGAGCGAGTGTGTAGAGTAATACACATTACTGGGGAATCGTAGGATAAATCCTGCTTCTCTTTACCGATTGTACAATTAAGAAGCTCTAAATATATTTGCATTTTCAAAGCACCATCTTAGGTACCGAGCACCTCTCTGTGATTAGCTTGTGTACACCCCAGCCCCAATGAACAATTTTGTTTAGCCAAGGTCGCCTCTGAATAGAAAATGCTCCAGCATGTGGGAAGCTCAATGCATCCATCCCTCTCCTCCCCACACTCAACCAATATTTTTTTAGCTGATGGTACACTCCAGTGGAAAAGGTGCCACTCAAAAATACACCCCCAACCCTATAATGGAATCCAGATCCATCAGTGAACCTATCATCATATGTGCCTACTGTGTCTGTGTCCATGCCCTGTATTCGTTCAGATGATTTGGAATAGAAAGTATTTTATAGTCAGCATAGATGTATCCAGCTCAATGCTGACAGAGAGTTTGACACTGTCTTCAAGGCCTGGAAATATAACTGTTTATTTATTGCGTATAGATATTGGAAAACAGAATCATGATTATGTAGCATAGCATTGTATAACTTCTACATAAACACAGTAGTCATAATTCAAATACGTGCAGGTGTTGTTCTTCATTAATTTCCTTGAATGAACACAGTATCCAGACTAGAGGTATAGATAATACAGATTTCTTTGATAAACTATGTTTGGTGGTAATCTACAGAAATATATACATACATACATATATATATATATATATATATATATATATATATATATATATATATATATATATATATATATATATAATATAATATTACTAGTTTACAAATACATGTAATAAAACTAAGATAATGTGTCCTACTGTCAGATTAACACCACACAAGTATGTCATTACAGACTGCTACTCAAATCATGACTTCATTATGACACATTTCCACCACTAGGCAGCTCAACAAATGCATGTTTAGCAGCATGCAGGTGAAAATGTAGTTGAAACCAACCTAAACTCATATGCAGTGGGCACACTGGTACCCTCATTGGAAATGCACAGGGTTTATCCAGTTTTTAGTACACCCTGAATAACCACTGCAACACATGACTTCTGGATGCCCTGTTTGTGAGCTGAGTGTGGCCGAGGTCGGGCTTTTGGAATGCAAAATTAATGAAACTTTTGACCTCTCCCTAGGATTTTTTAAAGACATCCACATGGGATTGTATATGTGGTGCTGTAGTCATGTATATGCACATTATATATTTATATCATTATGTAATGCTATGTAACATCAGACCATCAGAAATATCACCCAACAGTTGGCAGTGGGTCAGGATTCACCTGACAGCATCCATTGCTTGAAATGGAACAGTGAGATCCAGTGTCCTGTGTATGGTGCATAACCCATGGAATTACACACGGTGATAAATTATTTGTGAAATAGGGTGGAATATGCCACCTTCTAAATGCTGAATTGATATCCCTCACAACAAAGTACCAACATTATGCTTAGTGATGAGTTGTCAAGATGTCTTCATATCTAACTTCTCACAGTTTCTTGTTGATAAGCATCATGATGATGCCCACCATCGCAGATTGTGATGCACGGACATCTCTTAGCACAATTCCAGGTAAGAGGATTACATATGATGTGGTCTGTTAAACAATATCAGTTGATAAGGATAGGTATTTTGCATCCTTATTACTAACACAGTTACCCATAAATTAGATATCTCAGAAAAAGGAGAAAGGCGCTGAGTAGCTGAGTAGTTGTTGGATAAAATTGTGTTTGACTAACTTATGTTAAGGTTGACTATGTTATGTTATGCTGTTATGTTGACTAAGTTATGCTTAGGGACATTGTTTCCAATGCAAATTTTGACATCCTACTGCACTTGTTTCAACATCATCTAACAACATATATATATATATATATATATATATATATATATATATATATTATTTTAACAGCATACCAATACACAGCATGCATAACCTCTGGCATTGCACACAATATGCATGGTGTGTAACCAGAGCATTCATCTTATTTTATCTTCCCTTTACAGGTTTAACTCAGATGAACCCCTGTGGCTTTTATTAATTAATCCAAATCACTTTATGACTCTAGGACTTGAAATGAAAAGAACACTCATACACTTGGTCAAACCTGCCAGAAATGCTGTCCCCTTACCCTGAAGTTTTCGATCCACTCTTCTTCCGTCCACTAAGGAACAATATACTCCCAGCACACCGTGTTCCTTGGCCTGTTTGGTCCTCGCTCATTCATTGCCTTGTTGTGATGGTAAAAATGGATCCTTGCTCCACCAGAGATGTCCACATGCACCACTGCACCACTGCACCTACGCACGCTTAGGTGATCCACATCAAGAACAAAGCAACTCTACTAATACATAAATGCCTCCGTACTTCAACGGCCATATTTCAAACTTCTTGTCAACTCCTCGGAGCCAAATAGTAGCTAATGAATAGAGGAAACCACCCAAGAAATTGGGAACCTCCTACCATCCGCACAAATGTAGACTATGGAAACCAAAAGCATAAATGTGTCACCGTCGCCACTATTGCCTTCGCTCATTTTTTTACTAACTCTTGCATACCATTCCCTACTATAATAATACCATAAAACTAGTACTTTTCTGGTAAGTACGAACCAGTATATATCGGCCCCACACCGAACCAAGTACTTCTTATTTTGCGTCGTAAACAGCGTTAATGAAACCTAAGGATGTCAGCAAATTTCGTGACAAACATCGAGCTGCTACTCACCCTGAAGTCAGCACGCGAAAGGCAGCAAAGCCTCAGATCGTCGCCCACCAAAGCTCGCCATGTGAGCTTCGAAGATTAATCCTTCCAATACCGCGTGACAGTGTTGCAATTAGTGTATACATACGACGTACCTGAGTCCGGTTCAGCCCTCATTTAAGTAACCACTTGCAGCACGTGGTCGGATTAGTGTACATTACTTAATCATCTGGTCAGGAGGTCCATCTCGTTCCCACTTTGTGGAGACAACGATATCAGTTATGTTCTATTTAATGAACAGCAGGCACTGTGTGCAACACGGATGCTACACAATCCTTGTACGATTTTCCATAGATGCTGTTTTATTAACTATTTCACCCAGTCAGGTGAAGGATGATGTGAGTGGGAAGCGACGCATGTATACCAATATATCAATTTCGAGTTTCCCCAATCCCTCAAACCCTCCCCACACAACTCTTCGTGGCCATGACCGGTCATCGAGCCACGTCTTTGTAGTGACGTCACATGTAACGTACGAAACTCACTGTGGAATAGTCTATTAGATGAAGTGTATCTGAATGCACTCTCGTTGTCTTGGAATTTGTCTTCCCGTTCGCGTCAGTTTGCTTGTTGTCATTTTATCTCAATGCTGAGGTTTTCACCAATTTTCGATTTCTGTTGCGAGATGACGAAAGAAAGCATCTTTCCTTTTATGAGGCAAGTGGCCAAGGGCGTTGGTAGGATTTTGTTCCGAGGAAAGGTGATCAAAAGGACCCACCACAATGGACCCAAGGGGCACCTGGTTTGAAAGTGCCTTGTCCATAGTTGCACGGAGGTTAGTCAATAATTTTACATGGTTTTGTTTCTTGATCACTAAAATGCTTGTGAGGTATCTTGTGGTCGGCCGTGAACATGATCTCATGATCATGAATCATGAGTATTGGAATCTTGGTCTAAGGACCAACAAAAAGTAATCTAAGGACAAGCTTAATGATTCGAAGATCTTAAGATAATGCGCAACCAGTAGGCGTGCAGCAACTGCATCGAACGACCATCCTGATATCAGGGATCATGAGACCAGCTCTGTTGTAAGACCAAAGCAACGAATAGTATCACAACTTGCACAACTGTTTGGAGACCGGCGTCGATTTCTCATGACCAGTCAATAACTTTGGAACAATATTTCAGCCAATATCCATTCATGAAGTTGCTCTCAAAGTTTTCAGCGGCGTGCCGGACGATTCTTTGCACGAATGCGGAGAACCTGTGTTCCGCAGCCTATGAGTGATGGTCGTTGATCTCCGAAAGTTATTTGAGGGCACACTCCATAGGGTCCCATGTTAAAAGTTGAAACTATGGGGGGGGGGAGGTGGCAAAGCCAATATTCAGGGGGCACTTTGTACCTCAACAGTATAGAAACAACACCCATGCCATGAGTAATAACCTTACAGTCATTCTGTTATTTTTCCTTCGCCGAGGGCATTGCCTAACGCCCACGGGCGAGTCGTTTTTGTTCCACTAGTGTTAGAATAAGTTGTTTTAGTTCCACTAGTGTTAGAGTGAGTTGCTTTGCTCAACCGGTGTTGGAGTGAGTCGTTTGTGTTGCACTGGTGTTTGTTTGTTTTGTTGGATTAGGCGCTTCGGCCTACTCAGGCCATTTCGCGCCGTTGATATCAAATGAGTAAGGAATTAAATCGCAAAAGTCAGTTTATAAATCCTGGAACAATTTGGTTTCTCGTAGAAAATTGAAAAATAGCGTAATAAGAAATGGGTGATCGTCCCCCAACAATGAGGGCAAGGAGAATGGAATGTTGTGTGTGTGGCAGTAATCGATAAGTTGTTTTCTAGGGCTATGGTATTGTGGGCAGTGTAGTAATATATGTGGGACTGTAATATGAGTGTTACATGATGGGCATGAAGGTCGAGGTGAAGCTGAATAAATAAATATATGTGTGAGGTAAGTATGTCCTATGCGGATGCGCGATAGGACTTTCTCTTCGTGGCGGTTGATGTGAAATGATGGTGTCCGGATATCGACGGCTAGCTTAATGTTCCGTAATTGTGTATGGTTTGTGTTTTGTGTCCAGGTTTCGTTCCATAAATACAGAATTTTCTGTCGTATTGTTGATTTGATGGCGTCAAAATTTGGTGCGATTTCTGTGATATGTGGTATTTGTAATGATTCTTTTGCGAGATGATCTGCTTCCTCGTTTCCTGGGATGCCACAGTGACTGGGCACCCACAGGAAACGAACCTTCACGCCCATCAGATGTAGTGTTTGTAGTGATTCATAAATATAAATATAGCAATGATGTGAAAAAGAAAGTGACGAAAGAGATTGTAAAACAGATTTGGAGTCGGAACAAATGATGACGCTGCGCATGGGGTGACAGAGAAAACGGTTGCGAACATAACGGAGGGCAATGAGGATGGCATGTAATTCAGCGATGAAAATTGATGTTCCGTTTGGTAATCGATGTTGTTTTTTTAATGTTCCAGAAACTACTGCATTTCCTGTAAGGTTAGCATCTTTCGAACCGTGTGTAAAAACGAAAGGAACATGGTAATAACGAGACCGAATTTGGTGAAATTTTTGTTTGATATATTCCGGACAAAGCTGTGATTTTGGAGTCGTGGTAAGATAGAAAATGTGTCGTTCGGCTACCTGCCACGGTGGTGTAGTTGGTGGAGAAAGAGAAGTAATGGGTGGAATAGTGAAGTGAAGTTGTTCAGAAAATGTTTTTACCCAAGAAGCTATGGTGAGACCAGTTCGCCTTTCGGCTGGACCTAAATAATCATGATGTAAATTTGGGAGAATTTGTAATGACGAGTGTGTGGGGTGGTTTGCGTGAAATTGAATTTTGGAGACGTACCTAAGTGTTTGCTGCATTCTACGGAGAGCTAGCGGAGGAATTCCCGATTCTGCTTGCAAATAAATAATGGGTGAAGTGGTCATTGAACCAAGTGCGATACGGATAAATTTATTTTGAATGGTGTCTAAAATGTGTAAGGAGGATGGGCTGGCGCCAGCATAAACTACGGAGCCATATTCAATGATGGGGAGTACTAAGGATTTATATAATTGTAAAATTGCAAAAGAGTGTGACGATCGGCTCCTAAAGGGGTGGAAGTAATGCAGCGAAATAAATTTAGTCGGCGAAAACATTTGTTCTGTATGTGTTTCATGTGTTGATGCATGGAAAGCCTACGATCAAAGGTTATACCGATAAATTTAAATGATTGTACAAAAGGTATGTCATTTTGTCCAAGGTGAAGCTGTGTATCTGGGTTCGGGCAGGGAGTGCATTTGCTAAAAATCATGATTGCAGATTTGGGAGCCGAAAAGTTGAATCCGTACTTCATGGACCATTGGTGTATCCTGTTTAGAGCGTTTTGAAGCCGAATCAAACAATTTTCATAATTTTGGTCCGAGCACCAAATTGCACTATCGTCGGCGAATAGGGAATACGATATATTTGGAGGCATGTCGGCGAAAAGGTCGTCAATGATGATGTTAAATAAAACTGGTGATATGCAACTTCCTTGTGGTAGGCCGTTTTGAAGTAAATGAGGATCAGAAATGGCTGACCGGCACCTGATGTTGAATTTACGTGAACCAGATAAGAAACCTAATAAATAATGTGCTAAGTGTCCTTTTATGCCGAATTGTTGAATTTTGAAGAGGAGTGCTGGTTTGAAAACCATATCGTAAGCTTTGCTGATATCCAAAAATACTGCGACAGTGTGTTGATGTTTCTTGTAGCCTAGGCGGATGTCCGTTTCTAATCTGATAAGATGATCGACTGTGCTGCGTCCATGACGAAAACCACATTGGAATGGAGATAAAAGAGAATTTGTGTCCAGGTGCCAGGTCAGTCTTTTGCTAATCATTCTTTCCAGAAGTTTCCCCAAGCAACTGGTAAGGGCAATTGGTCGAAAATTATTGGGGTTACTGTGATCTTTGCCGGGTTTTGGAATGGGAATGATGATTGCTTCTTTCCATGTTTCTGGAAAGATGTGATTTGCCCATAATGAATTAAATGTGTCTAAGATGCATTGTTTGGTGTGGTCAGATAAATGTCGAAAGAAGGAATAATGTAATTTGTCAGGCTCTACTGAAGTGTTACCGGCGGAGGAAATGGCATTCTGCAGTTCGAAAAGTTGAAAAGAAGTATTGTAGTCCTCGGTATTGTCGGATTGGAAGAGTTCGAGATTGGTGTGAAAAGTTTGTTGCGCATTTGGTAGAAAATTAGGTCGGTAATTTACATCGGAGCTATTATGGGCTATGGTATCAGCTATGGTATTTACTATGGTTTGTGGGTCTGTAATGGTGAGATTGTGGATTTTGAGGGCCGGTAGAGATTTAAATGGGGAGCGTCCGGACAAGCGTCGGATTAATTGCCATATTTTACTCAATGGTGTTCGAAATGTCAGCTGCTGTAAATACATGGCCCATGAACGGCGCTTGGCATCGCGAATCGCGAGGTCTTGGTATGAGCGGGGTTCGGTGAGGGACAAAGGGATTCCATGGCGTCGTCCAAAGGAATTGTCTGGCGCGGGTCATCAATGGTGGTATTATGTGCAGAGCCCGGGGTCGCACGATGGTCGTCAGGTGTGGTCAGTGGTGGAAAATCCGAGTCGGAGTCCGGTGGCGAGCATGGGTCAGTGTCCTTTTTTTCCCCATCGTGGGGAAAAACCCTAACTAACACGAATTAAAGATAGACGAAGGACACACAGACAACGGACAACGGAAATACGACGACGAAATACCACGCGAGTGACGGGTGTCACCTAGAAAAGAAAAGAACGAAAAGGAGCGACGGGTGTCACCCCACGAAAATTAAAAATAAACTGCTATAACCAGCAGTCAGTCAGGCCAAAACTGGCGCGGCGGAATAATCAGTAGGCTCTGGCAATATGTCACCTGATAGCACTGAATACTCCATGTGCACTGGTGTTACAGGGAGTCGTTTTCGTTCCACTGGTGTTGGGGCAGTCAGTTAGATCGCTGGTGCCTGAATATCGATGATATTCACTAGTGTGTCGCGAAGAGACTTTTCTCGAGGAACCAACATCCATATGATATTTTTGTGGGGGAGCACTGAAAACAACACTAATGGCAAAAAAGAACCGGTTTAAAAGCAACTTGGAGCTTCCTCGGCCGACTTGAAGATTTCCTCATTTCTCACAACAGGCGACAGTGGCGCCGCCACGCGGAAAATGGTGAACTAGCCATTCTGATCAGCGTTTGGGTTGCGAAGTGGCTGCAGTAAAGGTGCTTTTTGTTAAGCGAAGATTTAGAGGTAGAAGATGATGAAGACAAATTTTGCACATTCGCCATCTTGGGGCGGGGTCGAGTACGAAGGGAAGGAGGGGTAACAAGAGGAGAGCGGATAACTGACTCGCCCCGTGGTCAGTGCACGACTGACGTTTGAAAAACGCGCGTAAAACAGTAGCGCCAAAAACGCAGTCCGATCACACCATCGTTTATTTGCCGACTCTCCGCCAGGTATTGCAGCAGTCCAAGAGTCAACCAGGCATGGAGTATTCGGTATTATCTGCTTGCACATAGCCAGAGCCCGCGTGACTGACTGCTTGTTAACGCAGTTCTTTATTTTTCATTTTCGTGGGGCGACACCCGTCGCTCTTTTCTTATTTCGTTTTCCAGTGGGGTGACATCCGTCACCCCACACAGTTTTCGTCGTCGTCGTATTTCCGTTCCCTGAGTTTCTGTGTGTCCTTTATCTTTATTTGAATTACATTAGGTAGGATTTTCCCCCGCGATGGGGAAAAAGCGTAAAAAGGACACGGACCCATGCTCGCTAACGGACTCAGACTCGGAATTCCCTCCTCTGACCACACCCGAAGACCATCGCACGAACACGGACTTGGCCCCTGATGCTCCCTCGATTGATGCAAACGTTGATGACCCGCGCCGAACTATTCCCCTCGATGACGCCATGGAGGCCCTCTGCGCCTCGCCGACCCCTGCTCGACCAAAGACCATGACCTCGCCTCACAATCCGGACCAGACAATCACTCTCCACGCCGCTGACCCACGCGCGAACCAGACCACGCCCTCCCAACCTAAACCAATCCAATCCGTCGAACCCTACCTCGACAGTGCTGGCTCGCACGTAGTCGTTAAGTCTGTCGAGGAATCCGTTTCCTTTCGTCGTGTCAACGTTTTCTGGCCGACTAAACAACTCCTCGCCATCTGCTCCCTAGTCAATCCCGATATTGAAGCCCCTGCCAACGGAACCCTAGTTATCAAAACCCAATCCCGAGCCCAGACCAAAGCCCTCCTCCGCACCACCACATTTTGTGGCAAATCCGTCACCGTCGCTCTACATTCCAACCGTAACACCACCAAGGGCACCGTCTTCGCGCCGGAGCTCCGCTTCATGTCTGAGGAAGATATTCAGGCGGAGCTCAGGCCGGAGGGGGTGACCCACGTCCGCCGCATCACTTCCTTTAAAGACGGCCAGAAACGTGACACGAGCCTCCTTGTCCTTACCTTTAATTATACCACTCTTCCCAAATGCCTCCTCGCCGGATACCTACGCTACCAAATCCGCGTCTTCATTCCCAATCCTCTCCGCTGTTTTAACTGTCAGCGCTTCGGCCATGGTAGTAAAACATGCCGCCAACCAGCCCGCTGCCCCAAGTGCGGCGAACCACCTCATCCCGAATCCACCTGCTCCAAACCTACCCACTGCCTCAACTGCAACACATCCGATCACCTGACCACATCACCCCTCTGCCCAGTTTTGCGCAAGGAGAAGGAGGTCTGCGCTGTCAAGGCCACAACCGGGGTGTCATGCCCCCAGGCCCGACGGTTTGTCGAAACCACCTTCCCGTCAACTAAAACTTATGCTCAGGCGGCCATCGTTGCTCCCCCACACGTCGCGTCAACACTACTTCTACCTCGATTCAAACTGACATGATTCCCGGTTTAGCTCCACTAAAACAACTTACACCACTGACCACACCGACACAAACTACCCTGGCTCCCAACACACAGACCACTCCGGCTCCCAACAAACGAACCACTTCGGGGAGGAGTGACAGGCCCCGCAGTCACTCCGCTTCGGGAGCAAATTCTCGTTCCCCGTCAGCGGGCCGCCGATCGAGCCCTGCATGTCCAGCGCCGGCCGGCACCCACGTGACCCGACCAACTTCCAGCCGGCGAACATCCCCGCGGCAGTGACCGGTCGCCGTGACCTTGCCAAGATCACCGGCCGGCCGGACGGCTCGGGAGGGTCCACTGCCGCCGTCCGCACCCAACCCACATGTCCGCCGAAATTACAATCCTGGCTCCGACATGCACCGAAAGGTGCCGACAAATATTAATTTTCACAAATGTCCATAATTCTACAATGAAACTGCCGTAGTTTAATATCAAAATGGGCATAAATAAAAACATTCTTTAGTTTACTCACCCCCATTCTCATCGCACTTCAGGAAGCCTGAGTCTTACCCACCGATCCATATAATTTCAATATCTGTAATTACTCGCTGTACCGCCACGACGAGGTCCGTGAAACACATCGCAGTGGCGGGACAGCACTTTACATCAACAATGATTACACACATACACAAATTACACTCAATTCACCTTTACAAACCGTAGCTTGTACTTTGCGTTTTCATGGTGGGAACATAGATATATGTTCATTATATATTCCACCATCTACAGACAACACAAACATTTTGACAGAATTAGAAAGCCTCATAGCGCAATTCAAAAACCCTTTCATTTCACTTGGCGATTTTAACGCCGATAGCCCAGCGTGGGATAGAACACGCACACTTCCAGACACTCGCGGACGCATAGTTGAACATATCTTAGACAGACACAATTTAGTATTACTCAACACCGGTGAGCCGACATTTTTCCACCTCGGTCACAATACAGAAACTGTCATTGATTTAACAATTTGTTCTCCAGCCCTGGCCAACGATTTTGATTGGACAATAGACACAGACATTCATGATGGCGATCACTACCCCATTAAATTAATACCGACCATTTCAACAACTGCCGATACCACACCAAGTTTTATCCCTCGCTGGAAACTTTCGAAGGCCGACTGGACCAAATTTGAGGAGCTTTCGTCGTTACAATACAACCCGGACATTTCTACAGTACAAAACATTAATTTAATTACCAACACACTTTTACAAGCAGCGTCTGCAACAATTCCACTCACAAAACCTATCACAAAACGAGCCCCAGTCCCCTGGTGGTCCATAGAAGTTTCCCAAGCAATAGCCACTAGAAAACGAGCATTTATAAAATATTTACGCCATCCCGACTAACAAAATGTAATCAAACGGAACCATGAACGTGCAAGAACACGCTGCGTTATACGTAACGCTAGGCGCCGTTCATGGGCAAATTACCTTCAGCAACTCACTTTCGACACACCGTTAAACAAAATATGGGGATTAATCCGCCGTTTGAGCGGACGATCCCCATTTAGATCACTACCGGCCCTCACATTTCGCAATATCACCATTACCGAACCCCAAGCAATAGTAAACACCATAGCAGATACCATTGCGCACCATAGCTCCGACGAAAACTACAGACCGGGTTTCATAGAAAATGCACAACAACTTTTTATCTCGATCTCGCACAATTTGATTCTGACAACACAGAAATATATAATACTCCTTTTCAACTTTCAGAACTTGAGACAGCCATTTCCTGCGCCGGCAATACTTCAGGAGGGCCCGACAACTTACATTATTCTTTTTTTGAGGCATTTACCGGATCACACCAAACATTGCATTTTGCACACATTTAATTCACTATGGACAACTCATGCCTTCCTCGAATTTGGAAAGAATTTTTCATTATACCCATCCCAAAACCTGGCAAGGACCATAGTAACCCCAGTAATTTTCTACCCATTGCACTCACCAGTTGTTTAGGAAAACTTTTGAACGCATAGTTATAAAAAGACTGACCTGGCACCTGGAAACAACTTCTCTTCTATCTCCCTTTCAATGTGGTGTTCGACGAGGACGCAACATCATAGATCATCTTATTCGGTTAGAGACAGACATCCGTCAAGGCTATAAAAAACATGAACGCACTATCGCAGTATTTTTAGACATAAGCAAAGCGTTCGATATGGTTTTCAAACCCGCATTACTCTTCAAAATTCAACAACTCGGTATAAAAAGACATTTAGCACTTCATTTAGTAGGTTTTTTTATCTGGTTCTCGTCGATTTCACATCAGCTGCCGGTCAGCCATTTCCGATCCACATTTTCTTCAGAACGGCCTACCACAGGGAAGTTGTCTTTCACCATTATTATTTAACATTATCATTAATGATCTTGTCGATGACATGCCTACCAATTTATCATATTCTCTATTTGCAGGCGACAGCGCAAATTGGTGCTCCGGTAACAATTATGAACATTGTTTAATTCGCTTGCAAAACACACTGGACAGAATCACGAATGGTTCCTGAAGTATGGTTTCATTTTTTCGGCCCCAAAATCTGCAACACTGATATTTTGTAAATCGACACCCTGCCCAAACCCAGACACACCGCTTCACCTCGAAAACAATCGCATACCTTTTGTAAATTCATTAAAATTTCTTGGAATTATTTTTGATCGTAGGCTATCTATGCATAGACACATCAAGCACGTCCAGACCAAATGTTTTCACCGACTCAATTTATTTCCCTGTATTACTTCTTCCTCATTCGGAGCCGATCGTCATACGCTTTTACATCTCTACAAATCCTTAGTTCTTCCCATCATAGAATATGGGACGGTAGTCTACGCTGGTGCTAGTACTTCCGCTTTGAAACTTTTGGACAACATGCAAAATAAATTTATCCGCATAGCACTCGGTACAATGACTACTTCTCCCATCATTTCTCTACAAACCAAATCAGGAATTCCACCATTAGCTCTCCGAAGAATGGAACAAATACTTAGGTATGCCGCAAAAATTCAATTTAAAGACCACCACCCCATACACACACACCCTTAAGCATTCTCCCAAACTTACACCACGATTATTTGGGTCCCGCCGAAAAGAGAACCGGTCTTACCATAGCATCACGCATCAAAACATTTTCTACACAACTTCAGTATAATATTCCACACATTACTGCTATTCCTCCACCAACTTCACCACCGTGGCAGGCGGCCGAACGGCACATATCTTATCTAACCACCACCCCAAAAGCACAACTTTGTCCAGAATATGCCAAACAAAAATTCCACCAGCTTCGGTCTCGATATCGCCATGTTCCCTTTATCTTTGCTGACGGATCTAAGCATGGTAACACCACAGGAAACGCCATTGCTTCGGGTACACATACAGCACAACATCGCTTACCAAACAGAACTTCCATTTTCATCGCCGAATTACACGCCATTCTGATTGCCCTTCGTTATATTCGTAATCGTTTCCTTTGTCACCCCATGCGCAGCGTCGTTGTTTGTTCTGACTCAAAATCTGTTCTTCAATCACTTTCTTCACTTTCTTTTTCGCACCATTGCCATATTTTCATCTATGACACACTTCAAACACTTTATATGATGGGCGTGAGGGTCCGTTTCCTGTGGGTGCCCAGCTACGACGGCATCCCAGGAAACGAAGAAGCCGACAAATTAGCAAAATAATCATTACAACTTCCAAACATTACAGAAATTCCACCACATTCTAACGGCATTAAATCGTCAATACAACAGAGAATTCGACATTTTTGGACTCAAAACTGGACACAAAGCACAAACCATACACAATTACAACATATCAAACCTATTGTTGAACCATGGGCATCATCTTTAAAAAAAAACCGACACGAAGAAAAAGTCCTATCACGTTTACGCATCGGCCATGCTTTTCTTACCCATCGATATATCTACACAACTTCACCTCGACCTTCATGCCCATCATGCAACACCCATCTTACAGTCACACATATACTCCTGCACTGTCAACAATACCATGGCCCTCGAAGAACACTTACCAACTACTGCCGGACACACAACATTGCCTTTTTTTACCCACACTACTGGGAGATCATCACCCTTTTCTAATCAAACTGCTTTTCATTTGTCTCCGAAAAACCAACTTATTTCAGGACTTGTAAATTGACTTTCAGAACATAATATTTTCTCGCTCTCTTTCTATTCACGGCACGAAATGGTCTCAGCAGGCCGAAGTGCCTATCATAATACATCCTTTAAAGACGGCCAGAAACGTGATACGAGCCTCCTTGTCGTCACCTTCAATTCTACCACTCTTCCCGAGACCCTCCTCGCCGGCTACATCCGATACCAAGTCTGTGTCTTTATTCCCAATCCTCTCCTCTGTTTTAATTGCCAGCGCTTCGGCCATGGCAGCAAAACTTGTCGCCAACCAGCCCGCTGATCCAAGTGTGGCGAACCACCTCATACTGACTCCACCTGCTCCAAACCGGCCCACTGCCTCAACTGCAATACACCTGACCACCTGACCACATCACCACTATGTCCAGTCTGGCGCAAAGAGAAAGAGGTTTGCGACGTCAAGGCCACAACCGGGATGTCATACCCCCAGGCCCGACGGTCTGTCGAGGCCACCTTCCCCTCTACCAAACCTTACGCCCAGGCGGCCACCGTCGCTCCCTCAACCCCTCGCGTGAACACCACTTCTACTTCTATTCAAACTGACATGATTCCCGGATTAGCTCCACTAAAAAAATCACACCATTGACCACACCGACACAAACCACCCTGGCTCCCAACACACAAACCACTCCGGCTCCCAACAAACGGACCACTCCAGGGAGGAGTAACAGGCCCCGCACTCACTCCGCTGCGGGAGCAAATTCTAGTTCACGATCAGCGGGCCGCCGATCGAGCCCTGCGTGTCTAGCGCCGGCCAGCACTCACGTGACCCGATCAGCTTCCAGCCGGCGGACTACCCCCGTGGCAGTGACCGGTCGCCGTGACCTTGCCAAGGTCGCCGGCCGGCCGGACGGCTCTGGCGGTTCCACCGCTGCCGTCCGCACCCAGCCCACATGTCCGCCAGAATTACAATCCTGGCTCCGACATGCACCGAAAGGTGCCGACAAATATTAATCTTCACCAATGTCCATATGTCTACAATGGAACTGCCGTAGTATGATTTCCAAATGGGCAGAAATGAAAGCCTTTTTTAGCATTTTAACTCCGATTCTCATCGCACTTCAAGAAACCTGGTTTTTGCCTACCAATACATAAAATTTCAATCTTTTCAATTATTCGCTATACCGATACGATGAGGTACATGGATCACACCGCAGTGGCAGTACAGCCCTTTACATTAACAATGATTACACACATACACAAATTACACTTCATTCATCGTTACAAGCCGTAGCTTGTACATTACGTTTACATGGTCGAAATATGGATATATGCTCACTATACATTCCACCGTCTACAAACAACACAAACATTTTGACACAATTAGAAAACCTCATCACAAATTTCAAAAACCGGTTCATCTTACTTGGCGATTTCAACGCTCATACAAAATGCGTGGGACGCGTGGGATACAAAATGTACACACCCAGACACTCGCGAACGCATTATTCAACACATTTTAGACCAACACAATTTGATAATACTTAACACTGGAGAGCCAACATTTTTTCACCTAGGACACAATACAGAAACTGCAATAGATTTGACAATTTGCACTCCAACTCTGGCCAACGATTTCGATTGGACCATAGACAGACATTCATGACAGCGATCACTACCCCATACAATTGATACCCACCTTTTCAACTGCGACCGATACCACACCCAATTTCATCCCACGCTGGAAAATTTCAAAAGCTGATTGGACAACATTTCAGGAACTTTCTTATATTCAATACAACCGCAACATTTCTCCCGTCGAAAACATCAACTCAATTACAGACACACTTTTTGAAGCAGCATCTACTACAATTCCACTCACCAAACCTTTTACAAAAATAATTCCAGTTCCATGGTGGTGTCCGGAAGTAGCACAGGCCATCGCAATTAGAAAAAGAGCATTTAGCAAATATCTCAGACATCCCGATTCACACAATTTACTTCACCGAAACCGTGAACGAGCCCGAACCCGCCGCATCATTCGCGATGCTAGGCGGCGTTCATGGTCATCATATTTACAACAACTCACCTTTCAAACTCCTTTAAGCCAAATCTGGCAATTAATCCGCCGATTGTCTGGGCGTATCCCACTTAAATCACTCCCGGGCCTCAAAATCCAGAATATCACCATTACAGACCCACAAACAATAGTAAATACAATAGCAGACACCATGGCCCACAATAGCTCTGATAACAACTACAGACCGGAATTCTTACAAAATGCACAACACGCTTTTCACACCGATTTAACACAATTCGATTCTGACAACACTGAAACATACGATGCTCCTTTTCAACTTTCGGAAGTAGAAAATGCAATTTCCTCGGCCGGTAACACTTCTGTAGGGCCCGACAATTCACATTATTCTTTTTTTAGACATTTATCCGACGACACGAAACATTTCACCTTGCGGACATTTAATTCATTGTGGTCAGGTCATATTTTCCCCGAATCCTGGAAGAAAGCCCTCATCATTTCTATACCAAAACCCGTCAAAAATCATAGCGACCCCAACAATTTTCGACCCATCGCTCTCACCAGTTGTCTATGAAAGCTATTAGAACGTATAATTATAAAAAGACTTACCTGGTACCTAGAAACAAATTCTCTTTTATCTCCAATTCAATGCGGTTTTCGTCATGGACACAGCACAATAGATCATCTCAGTTGATTAGAAACCGACATCCACCTTGGTTATAAAAAAAAACATGAACACACCATCGCAGTATTTTTAGACATTAGCAAAGCATATGATATGGTATACAAACCCGCATTAATTTCCAAACTTCTTCACATCGTCATCAAAGATAATTTATCTCATTATTTGATATGATTTTTGTCTGGTTCCCGTCATTTCCATCTCGGGTGCCGGCCAGCGATTTCAGAGTTACATTTCATGAAAAACGGATTACCACACGGAACCTGTTTATCACCAGTTTTATTTAATATCATCATTAACGATATTTCACCGACATGCCACCTCAGATATCATACTCTCTTTTTGCAGATGACAGCGCAATTTGGTGCACAGATACAAATGAAAAAAATTGCTTATTTAGACTCCAAAACGCACTTGACACCAATGACACCAATGGTCCATCAAATACGATTTCACATTTTCGGCTCCAAAATCTGCTACAATGATATTTAGCAAATCGTCTCCGTGCCCAAATCCAGAAACACCACTTCACCTCGAAAACACTGACATACCTTTTGTAAATTCGTTTAAATTTCTTGGTATTTTTTTCGATCGTAGGCTTTCCATGCATCAACACATCAAGCACATCAAGACCAAATGTTTTCACCGACTCAATTTATTTCGCTGCATTACGTCTTCATCATTCGGATCAGATCGTCACACGCTTTTACAACTGTACAAATTCTTGGTTCTTCCAATTATAGAATATGGTTCGGTAGTTTACGCAGGTGGCAGTACATACGCCTTGAAAATGCTGGACACCTTGCAAAAGAAATTTATCCGCATAGCACTCGGTGCAATGACCACATCTGCCATCACTTCTTTGCAAACCGAATCAGGAATTCCACCATTAGCTCTCCGAAGAATGGAACAAACACTTAGGTATGCCGCAAAAATTCAATTTAGAGAACATCACCGTACACACACATCTTTACAACCTCTTCCACAGGATCTTTACAACCTCTACACCACGACTATTTAGGTCCCGCCGAAAAACGAACTGGCCTTACCATAGCTTCACGCGTCAAAACATTTTATACACAACTCCAATACAATATTCCACAATATTCCAATATAATTCCAATATAATTCCAATACTGCTCTTCCTCCACCAACTACACCACCGTGGCAGATAATCGAACGGAATATTTTGTATCTCACCACCACTCCAAAATCACAACTTTGTCCAGAATACGTCAAACAAAAATTCCACCAGTTTCGTTCCCGTTATCGCCATATTCCTTTTGTTTTCACCGACGGATCTAAAGGCGCAAATTACACAGGAAATTCCATTGTTTCCGGTACATACACAAAACAACATCGCTTGCCAAACGGGACCTCCATTTTCATCGCCGAATTGCACGCCATTCTCACTGCTCTTCGCTATGTCCGCAACCGTTCAATTTGTCACCCCATGCGCCATGTCGTCATTTGTTCCGATTCAAAATCTGTTTCTCAATCTCTTTCTTCACTTTCCTTTTCGCACCATTGCCATATTTCCATTTATGACACACTTGAAACACTTCATTTGGGGCGCTGTATGACCAACGCAGTCAATGCGCCCCTAAGTCTAAATAACCAACCAAACACTTCATCTGATGTGCATGAAGGTCCGTTTCCTGTGGGTGTCCAGTCACTGTAGCATCCTAGGAAACGAGGAAGCAGATCATTTCGCAAAACAATCATTACAATTACCACACATCGCAGAAATCCCACCACATTTTGACGCCATCAAATCAACAATACGACAGAACATTCGACATTTTTGGAACCAACAATGGACTGAAACCACAAACCACACACAATTACGTCTCATCAAACCTGTCATCGAAAACTGGACCACATCATATACAAAAACAGACAAAAAGAAAAAGTTATATCGCGGCTCCGCATAGGTCACACTTTTCTCACCCATCGATATATTTACACTGCTTCACCTCGACCTTCATGCCCATCATGCAACACTCATCTTACCGTTTCACATATTCTCCTACACTGTCAATATTACCATGAACATCGAAAAATACTTACCAACTACTGCCGTGCACACAACATCCCTTTTCTTTGCCCACACTATTAGGAAATACACAC